>JAPVLO010002918.1:0-97606 GCA_027257055.1 Cephalopachus bancanus | reverse complement strand
TAAGTTAGAAGCTGAACTGAAAACTGTGTTACCATTGACAATTTGTTTAAAGCCCATGTACCACAGAAGAAGCATTTTTAACGCTGTATTAATATAATATATATACACACAATTATTCACATCTGCTTAAGTGTATTTGACTTTCACAAAATTTAGATTTATTACAATCTTTTTTTACCCTTAAAAAACAGTTTCTGAATTTTGGAAATGAAGAGAGATGGAAAATTTAAATGCCCAAAGAATGGGGTTGTTTGATTACTAAGAAATTATTAAAATCTTACACACGAAATTATATAAAGAATGCAGATAATTCTAGTCCCATGCACTTGGCCCAACAGGTCACAGTGCTGTAGATGACTGTCCATAAATGAGCATTCCTTGTCTCTAAGGAAATGATGTTCCTGGGGTTTAGTTTTATTCTTCCCGTTCACCTATTGCTCCCTGGGATATTCCTTCCCTTTCCATTTGGAAGTGAGTCTACAGATTTTATTGGGCCTCATTCATTGCTACTTTGTTATTTCTGCAGTTCTGGGCCATATGGGGTCTAGGCTGGAAGAGGGAGAAGGCACAATCCCAAAGCAATTGCCTCTGGAGAAGAAAATAATAAGGTTACAGAATTTCCCCCAGTCCTGCTGAAGTTTGAGCCTTTGCCTTCTGGAAACTGAGGCTGGGAAGACTAGTGTTCACCGCAGCCCACCTGGAGTTTTCAGTCTTTGATGACGGAAGTCCTAAGATGGAAGCCCTGAGATGTCTTCAGAGACAGAAAAACACCACCACCTATTTAAAATCAATCATGGCTTCTATTTCAACCTCTCAAGAAACATTTATCTATTTAATAAAAAGTTTATACAGCAGCATCGAGCTAAGCATGAAGTAAGCATTGTGGAGCAAATGGCTTCTGGCGTTTCGAAACCCACGTTATTGCAGACCACGTGGACACTGCCTTTAGGTCACTTGGCTCCTCCACCCCAGGCATCGTTTCTTCTGTCGTCTTCCCCATTGCTTGTGAAGTTCATCATGCTGTCAGGAGCTGGTGTTTTATATGCCAATGTCCCACCAACATATTTCCAGTACTTTTTTCTTGGCGCCAATTTGTAAGGGACCATTTTGTATGCACCGTAAGGTTGGGAGAGAAAGAAAGGACAAGTAGGTTGGTCTCCTGATGGGTGAGAATGGCCAGCACTAAGCCCGTGCCCGTCTGCTTTTGTGCCCTAACAAGGCCAGATGCAGAGCTAGCAGCAAGGGCCTGAGAAACAAGCGGCCGCCGGGCTGCCACCGCGTGGATAAGTGTCGCCTTCCTCCCCCTAGGAGCTGACTGGTTCCTCCTGTGCTTGTCCCCCCCCCAACACGTTTTAAATAGAAGAGAAACAATGTTTCATGAAGAGCGGGTCAGAGCCAGCCTCAATTGCTGCGTCCTCCAGTCGGGTTCCGTTGTTCAGAAAATACAGGGTGGCGTTTACTGCTGCTCTTGTTCTTGATGTAAAGACCAAGCAAAGATCTATCCGGGCTTGGTTGAACCTGACGAGGGAAAACATGTCTGGGGATTCGTTCGTCGACTCCGTGGACAGATAGTTCTTTGCTTTCCATTACGCCCAGTGCCGAGGCTCTGGGGATTACAAAGTGACCCAGAGAGATAGGGAGCCCAGCGCACGCCGAAAGGCATGGACAGAACTCCCGTGGGAGCGCGCACCAACGAAACAGCATCAGCCGGGACAAGTGCCCCACCGAGGGGCAGAGAGACTCGCCTTCGGTGGGGCTGGGCGCGCGTCTCTGCCAGCGGCAGCTTCGTGGGCCTCAAGAGAAAAGCCAGGCGCGCCAAAGGCCTTGTTTAGGCCGGAACACTCCTGGTCTGTCCGAAAACCCACGGAGGCCAGGTCGCGGGGGGGAGGACGCGCGCGCCCGCCGGGCGACCTCTGTTTTATTCCAAACCACACGCCGGCTCTTCGACCGTGCCAGAGACCCGGCGCTTTATGGCCCACGCGAGGCCGTTCCCTCGCGTTCCCGAGTCTCGGCTTCTCCAGCGCCGTTTCCGTTCGGGAACGCCGCTCTGCTGCCCCCGTGCGGCGCGCTCGAGGCCACGCGCGCCGCGGCAGGACGCCCGGGACGTCGGGGCCTGACGCGTCGCCCTCGCCCCGGCCGGCCTGCGTCGGTCGGCGCCAGCGCTCTCTGCCGTGCCGCGTCCTCACGTTCCGCCTGGAGGGGACCCCGGGAGCCAGACTGGCGCGGCCGGAGCCCGCCTAGGGGAGGCGGCGGCCAGCCCGTCCCGGGGCGTCGGGCCGTGCGTGGCCCACGAGCAGGCCTCGCCAACCCGGCGGCCCCCGGACCGCCGCTGCTTTCCGCCTCTGCCATTCCTGCTTTGCGCGGGGTGAGCGGGCGATTGCTCCGGCGAAGGCCCAGCGCTGCCCCCTCGCCTGCGGCTGCTCCGCAACGGGCCTGGCGCCCAGCTGTCCGAGTGGGCTCCGTGGCGGGCGGCCGGCCGGCGGCGTGGCAGCAGTGGCTGCCCGCGGGCCCTCCGGGGCGTCTCCCCTGCGCCCGCCTCTGCTGCCCCCTTCATTTTGCCCGAGGCTCGGCAGCCGCGTTCGCGGGGAAGAGTGTGCCGACCCCGCGGACCGGCCTCTCCGGGCGCCGCGAACTCGGGCCCCAGCTCTGCTCCGTCCGGCGGGCCCAGCGTGGCTTCCGGGGAGAGCCCGCGCCGCCGCGGGCGTGGCGCGAGCGCGTTTTTGCCGGAAAGGCGGCCTGCTCGGCGGTCTGCGGCCCACGCCTGCTCTCCGCGAGGGCGCTGGTGCTGCGCGCGGCTCCCCGCTTTCAGCGGAGAGGCTCTGTCTGGACCCCACGTCGCAGAGTTCCAGCTTTCCGGGCACTGGTCGGCGACTGGGGTCTCAAGTTCACTGCAGCCTGGTGCCTGTCCGATGCACGGCTGAGAGAAGTCATACTGATGGAAGAGGGCCTGGAGGAAATCCAGTCACCCGTTTTGCCGTGTAATCTAAAATCTGTTCAGGATTAAGGAGGCCGTCGAAATTCCGGGACCACGTCATCCTGGGCCCAGGCAACTGCTTCTGCTGAACTGTGCTTCAGCCATCTTGATAAAACATTTTCTCTGAGCAGGCCCATAGGAAATGTTTTCTCTGACTTCATTTGGGTGTCCCCCACATAACCGGTTTGTATTTTGTATAGTCTTGCTACTGGTTTATTCCAGTATCTTTATTTTCCGAAGGTTTTTTTAAAGAGTTTAGATCTTTTATCTTGCTATATTTTGTGGATCTGCAAGCAATTTAAATGCATTTGAGACTAAGGATCTCTATCAATGCTGTACTTGATTATAAAAATAATTCCCGACTGCAAAGTCTGTAAGCTAAATACGTAAGAATTAAAGCAAAATACCCTATAATCCCCCCAAAGAGCTGAAGCTTCCCCCGAATAACATTAATTTTAGAAACCATGCTAATCCTGTTTCTCAGTGCACACGGGTTGAACTTGTGGGCTCTTGTTGGATTGGTATTCCTCATGAAAAATACTGCTAAATCAGGAGAGAGGAGATGAAAAGTACATTGAAAAGGACCAACAATATTTCTTTTTAGGATAATATGTGAGCCATTAATTAAAGCTAATGTTTATTTTGTTTTTCTCTTTCTCTGCCCATGGAAAGACCCAGACTACACTCAATAAGCTTGTGACATTAATAAATGTGTGTGAAAAGAGCCTTTGGTCAGTGCAGACTGGCAACCACACTGGAAATGGATCTTGTTTTCTGTTCTTTTCTTTTTTTTTTTTGAGTTGGAGTCTCACTCTGTCGCCCAGACTGGAGTGCAGAGGCCGCTCACGGCCACCGCAGCCTCCACCTGCTGGGCTCCGGTGATCCTTCCGCCTCAGCCTTCCAAGTAGCCGGAATTACAGGCATGCGCTACCACACCCAGCTGATTTTTTGATTTGTTGTAGAGATGAGGTCTTGCTGCCCGGGCGGGTCTCGAACCCACGGGCTCAGGCAATCCACTCACCTCAGCCTCCCAAAGGCGCGGGATGACAGGCTGAGCCACCGAGCCCGGCGAATCTTGTTTTCCATGTGGGATCTGGACCCTGTATCTGGCTTGTTGATTTGTGAGGGATAATGAACTTCAAGAATAATTATGTTAAATGCCCTTAATCTCACATAAACATAATCTAATAAGATGTAGGTGTTTGTAGTGGTCCAGTAGTCTAGCCTTAAATTCAGTCTTGAGGCCAGAGACCATATGCTTGTATTTATGATGTGTGTTTGGAAGTTATGTGCAATCTTTTAAAAAAATTATTTATTAGTTTATATTTTAAAGTTGTGGGGTACAATTCAGGATTAGGTCCATAAGTGGTCGTCATACAGGTGAAGTTTGGGTCTCCCAATGGTTTGGGATCAGATAGCCTTATTGATGGTGTTCTCCTTCCACCCCCCCACAGTTCTGCCTCCCCTGGCAGTGTCCTGCTACTGCCAATCCATTCTTGAAGTATTATCATAAATGTTCAGGATCCATGTATGAATGAGAACATGTACTCAGTTCTTTGTTTCTGTGATAGATCACTGTGTATGATAGACCAAACCCATCCAAGTTGCTGCAAAGCCCATAATTTTGTCCTTTATGGCTGCATAATAATCCACTGTGTGTATGTAATGCATTTTATTTATCTGGTTCTATTTCGATGGACAGCATGATTGGTTCCATGTTTTTGCTGTTGTGAACAGTGCTGCAATAAACAAGCGTGGACAGGTATGTTTTTTGTAGAATGATTTGAATTCTTTCAGGTATGTTCCCAGAAGGGGGATTGCTGGGTTGTGTGAAAGGTCAATTTTTTAGATCTTTTAGAAATTGTCACACTTTTTCCCACAGAAGTTGTGCTAATTTATACACCTACGAACAGTGTAGATGCATTCCCTTTTCTCCACATCCTCTCCAACATCTGTTGTTTCTTGAATTATTAATGATGACCATCCTGACTGGAGTTAGGTGGTATCTCAGTGTGGTTTTAATTTGCGTTTCCTTGATGATTAGTGAGGCTGATCATTTTTTCATGTATCTGTTGACTGCTCATATGCCTTCTCTTGAGAAGTGTCTATTCATATCTTTTGCCCATTTTTAAGTAGCGTTGTTTGTTATTTTCCTTTTGGGATGTTTGAATTCCTTATAGATCCTGGATGTTAGGCCTTTGTCAGGTATATAGCTGGTAAATATTTTTGCCCATTCTGTGGACTGGCAGAGGCCATGACAATCCAGGACTCAGCATGGGAACTGAATGAAGACACCCTTCTGGAAGGCAAAGCCCCAGAAGGATCCGTGTGTGTGGCAAAGCCCCACAGAAAGTTTTGAGGAAAGTTCTACATGAATGTCCTGTGACTCATGGTCGCCTGTTTGTTCCCATTATATTGTTATGCTTATGCCTTATAGGAATAATATGCTTAAATCTCCCCTTGGGAAAGAACTCTGTGACTGAAGTTAAGGGTTACAGCATCTATAATGTCAGTAATAAAGCAGTTAATTTTTCACCATTGGCCATGCCTCAGGAAGTGCAAATAGCAACCCAACGGGTCACAATGACCAAACCAATTACTCCAAAACCTACTGTGACAAAGTGGACTTTTAACTGTTCTACTTTATATTAAAACTATGGTATCGGGAAATGACAGAAACTGAGGTACAAACTAAAGCAAACACAGTTAAGCCATACCAACAACACCAGAGTAGCCACAAGTTTAAAGCTTTGAAACGCTATTACAAACCCTTGCCGACTGTTAGAGCAGGCCCCCATATAGGCTATAATATGAATGGCAGAATTTGGTGGGCACCTAGAGGAAAGAGTAGTATGCAAAACTTAGAATGGCTTGATCTTCACTACCTTATACAGGTGCATATGATGATGATATGGTTAGAAAAGTCTGGAGAGATGAAAGTCATGTTAAGTAGAAAAACGTATCCGTATAGGAAAATATAAAACACAGTGGGCCCGCTTGGTGCCTGCTTTCTAAAACCCAAAGGCCAACACTTAGTAAAAACTGAAATGATTAGTATATATAAATAAAATATAGACACTGCCTCATCACAGACAGCGGCCTTTAAATTAAAACTACATAAAGGTTACATGCCTAACACCTTTATATCTATATAGACTATTTACCTTTATGAAGCATAAGTTTCACTTTCCACTTGCTAACCTTTTGACTAATATTAACCTTGCCCTTTTAATGTTACCACTTCCAAGAACAGCTAGCTTCTTATATGTAGACATTATTAAACCGTATAATTATGCAAAAATCATAAGAATTGTAAAATCATTAGTACGTCATACAATCGTTTCAATATGTTTTGATTGTTCTTTTACTGTTAACTTTCTGCTAAGTGTGTGCCAAAAATTATGATATAAATAAACCAGCACTGCTGTGCTTCAGTGCCAGAGTGCCTGAAAAGAAATGCTGGTCACGACTCTTCATTGTTTAGCCTTACCACGCCTCCTTCCCGGGTCCCCGTGAACCCCCCGGAGCTGACTTCTGGCAGTGGCCTGTCTCTCCACTCTCTTGATGGTTTCTTTTGCTTTGTAGAAGCTTTTCAGTTTGATGAGGTCCCACTTGTCCTTCTTATACTCTTATGGCATGGGCTTTTGAAGTTTTCATTAGGAATTGATTGTCTATTCCAACTTTTGTAAAGGTGTCTCCTGTGCTCTCTAAGATTCTTATACTTTGAGATATATTTTAGGTCTTTGATCCATTTCACATGGATTTTTAAATATGATGATAGGTAGGGATCCTGTTTCAATTTTCTCCATGTGGTCAGACAGTTTTCATAGCACCATTTACTAAGTAAGTTCTCCTTTTCCCAGTGGTTGTTGGTGGAGACTTTATCAAAAATTAGTGGGTTGAGAAATTGAGGTTTGCTTCTGGAATTTCTATCCTATTTCATTAGTCTATATGCCTGTTCCTGTACCAATAACAGACTGTTTTGATTAATGTAACCTTATAAAAAAGTTTAAAGTCTGGAAGTGTGATACCTGCTGCTTTGTTTCTTTTGCTAAGGATTGTTTTGGCTATTCGTGGTCATTTATGTTTCCATGTGCATTTCTGTATTGTTTCAAGGTCAGGAGAGAATGCAGTTGGCAATTTAATCCTCAATTGTACCCCATAACTTTGAAATATAAAGAAATAAACAAATAATTTTTTTAAAAAGATTGCACATACCTTTCAAACAAACATCATAAATACAAGCATATGGTCTCTGGCCTCAAGAATGAATTTAAGGCTAGATTATTGTACCACTACAAACACTTACATCTTATTAGAATCTGTACATTGCCTTGGGTAGGATAGACATCTTAACAATGTTGATTCTTCCAATCCATGAGCATGGGATATTTTTCCATTTATTTATGTCTTCTTGGATTTCTTTGCAAGTGTTTTGTAGTCTTCATCATAAAGGTTTTTCATTTCTCTAGTAGGAAATGTCAAGGTATTTCATTTTTTAATTTTTATTTTATTTTATTTTTTTGGCTACTGTGAATGGGATTGTATTTTTTATTTGAATCTCTGCCTGTTTGTTGTTGATGTATAACAATGTGACTATCTTTTGCACAGTGATTTTATACCCTGAGACTTTGCCAAAGTCCTTATCAGTGCAAGGAGGTTTTTGACAGATTCCCCTAGGTTTTCCAGGAATAGGATTATATCATCCGCAAAAAACAGCTTAACTTCCTTTTTTCCTGTTTGGATACCTCTGATATTCTTCTCTTCTCTGATTGCTCTAGCTAAGACTTTCAACACTATGTTGAACAGGAGGAGTGAGAGTGGGCAGTCTTGTCTTGTTCTGGTTTTCAGGGGAAGTGCTTCCAGTTTCTGTCTGCTTAACAATATGTTGGCTATGGGTTTATTGTAGATGGCTCTTACTATTTTGAGTATGTTCCCTCTATGCCTAGGTGTTCAAGGGTTTTTATCAAGAAGGAATGCTGAATTTTATTGAAATCTAATGTCTAATGATATAATCATGTGGTTCTTGTTTTTACATCTGTTGATGTGTTGAATTACATTTTGGTCTTATGGAGATGAAGACTACTTGGTCATGGTGGATGATTTTTGAGATGTGCTGTTGGATCTTATTTGCTAGAATCTCGTTGAGAATTTTTGCATGTATATTCATCAGAGATGTTGGCTTGTAGTTCTCTTTCTTTGTTGAGTCTTTACCTGGTTTGGTACCATTGCGATGTTAGCTTCATAAAATGATTTGGGGAGAGTTCCATCTTTCTTGATTGCCTGGGATACTTTCAATAGGATTGGTATCAGATCCTCCTTGTATGTTTTGTAGAACTCTGCTGGAAAACTCTCTGGTCCAGGGCTTTGTTTTTGAAGATAGTTTTCTTGTGACAGAGTCAATTTCCTGGGTTGTTATTGGTCTATTTAGTGTCTCAATTTCTTTTTGTTTCTATCTTGGGAGATTGTGTGATGTCAGAAATACTTCCATTTCATTTAGATTTTCAAGTTTCCTTCCATACGGGTGAACATAGCAATCTCTGATGATCTTTTGTATTCTTCAAGGTCAGTTGTGACTTGATACTTTGCATTTCTGATTGTGCTTATTTGGACGTTCTCTCTCTTTTTTTGGTCAGTTTGGCTAGGGGTCCATCAGTCTTGTTTATCCTTTCAAAGAGCCAGCTTTTTGTTTAATTGATTTTTTTTCTATTATGTTTTTGTTTCTTATGTCCCATATTTGGGCTTTTACTTTGGTGATCTGAATTCTTCTACTGAAGTTAGAATTTTGGTGTTTTTGCCTTTCCAGCTCCCTTAGGTGATTTGTTAGGCTGTTGACTCATGATCTTTCTATCTTTTTGATGTGTGTGCATAGAACTATAAATTCCCCTCTGAGTATTGATTTCATGGCATATCAAAGGTTTTGGTAAGATATAGCTTTCTTTTAGTTGTTTACAAGAATCTTTTAACTTTTGTTTTCATTTCTGTGTTGACCCAGGAATTGTTAACCATCATGCTGTTTAGTGTTCATGTTTCTGTGTGTTTTGGGGGAATCTTGTTGGTGGTGATATTTATTTTTATCCCACTGTGGTCTGAGAAGGTACATGGAAGTATTTCAATATTATGAAATTTGTTTATGTTTGATTTATGGCTAAGAATGTGGTTGATCTTGGAGTATGTTCTATGTGGTGAATAGAATATATATTCTGTGGTTGTTGGTTGAAGTGTTCTGTAGATACCTATTAAGTCCATTTGGTCAAATGTCAACTTGAGGCTCTGGAACTTCTCATTGATTTTTTTCTCAGTGCTCTATGTAGAGAAGTTAGTGGGCTAAGTCCCCAACTATGATAGTGCTAGAGTCAACATATTTTTTAAGTTTACTTAGTAGTTGCTTAATAAAACCTGGTGCTCCTGTGTTGGGTGCATATATGTTTAGGATAAACAGTGCTTGTCAATGGATTGAACATTTTATCATTATGTAGTGTCCTTCCTTATCTTTTAAAATTTTTAGTAGCTTGAAGGTTGTTTTGTCTGATATTAAAAAAATCACGACTCCTGCCTTTTTTTGTTTTTCATTGACCTGAAAGTCTGTTTTCCATCCTCTAACTTTGAGTCTGTGGGCGTCTTTTGTAATGAGATGTGTTTCCTGGTGGCAGCATATTGTTGGGTCATACTTTTTTTTAAATCCAGTGTGCATTCTATGTCTTTTCAGTGGTGAATTTAATCCATGGATGTTTAGACTTATTATTGAAATGTGAGAGTTTATCCATATCATGAGTTTTTTATAAGACTGTTTTGTTTTCTTTTTAACTTTTGTATTGATATATGTGTTTGTTTTCAATTTTGCAGATGCATTGTATGCTTTACTGGCTCTATGTTTTCTTGTACTTTTGCAAAGTGTGTGGTCATTCTCATTTTTCTGTGCTTAATACCTTCTCAAGCATCTCCTATAGAGCTGTTCTGGAAACAGCTTAATCTCTTAGGGTTGAATGTCTGGGAAGGATTTTACTTCTCCATCACCTATGAAGCTGAACTTGGCTGGGTAGGAGATTCTTGATTGAAATTGTATATCTTTGAGCATGCTGATAATTGGACTCTAGACCCTTATAGCTTATGGTGTTTCTGCTGATAGATCTGCTGCTATTCTGATTTGTCTTCCCCAGTGGGTAGTCTGATCAATCTCTCTCAATGCCTTTAAGACTTTTTCTTTTATACCTACTTTGTGTAGGTGAATTACTGTGTGTCTGGGGGTTGGCTTTCTCATTTGCTGTCTTGTGGGTTTTCTCTGAATCTCTTTTATTTCAATGGTTGCATCTCAGGTGAGATGGGAAAAGTTTTCTTGGATAACCTCCTGGAATACTTGTTCCAAGGTGTTCTCTGTTTTCCTTTCTGCTTCTGGGATACTGATCAGGCATAAGTTTGGCCTCATAATATGACTGCACATCTCTTGGAGGCTTTGTTCTTTCTTTCTGTGTTTTCTCTCTGTGCTTTTAGCAGATCAGGTTAATTCCATGTTTTGGTCTTCCAACTCTGAGACTCTTTCCTCTGCTTCATTAATTCTGCTTTCCATGCTTGTCATCTTGTTATATATTTCCTGGATTTTTTTTTTGTGGCCAAAATCTCTGTTACAAGTTCTTTCAGTGTTGCATCTTCTCTTTCTTGGGTCTTATTCACTCTTTTCATCCATCCCTAAATGCTGTTGTATTCTGGGATTGATTGTTGGTAATAATTTCCATTGTTTGGAATCTGATATCTGTTATTTCTTTCCTTTTTTTTTTTTTTTTTTGGTGTTGCCTTTTGGTACATTGGGAATTACCTTTATTCTTCCATTGATTTTTCCTCATTTGTGACAGATCTTTCTTTTCTCTAATTCTATTATTCAGTGGTAGTGAAAGGGGCTTTCACTTCTGTTGATTGCTCAGCCTTCTCTTCTTTCCTAATCAGGCCTCTGAATTTGTTCTATTTTGAGACAGGACTGAGGGTGCAAAGCTTTACTATCTCTTGTGGTTTTGAGAGTTGAATAAAGTGCAGGGTGGAGGATTCAGAAACTACTTGAAGGTCACAATGTTCATGGACTGGGGTATGGGCCCTCTGAGACCCACTTCCCACCACCACCACCTATATGACAATGCAGTGAATACATGTATGGACCCCCTGAGTCCAAGATAAAGTAACAGCAATGAGGAGAAGAGAGAAAAGTAGAATGTAATAGAATGGACACAAGTAATAAAAAATTTTAAAGACAAGAACAACAACAAAAAAACCCTCAAGCAAACAAAAATCAAAACAAACAAAAAAACCAACAGAAAAAGTACAAAAATGAAAAACACATACACACAGAAAACAAAAAATGAAAGAAGAAAGAATAAAAGGGAGGGATGCAAGTCGAACCCTCACACATGCATTCACACACACAAATTAAACAAAAAGAAAAGAGGAACAAAAAAGAAAAATAAAAAAACGGACACTTGCATACACACATATACAGAAAACAAAGAATAAAGGCAAAAAGAAAAAAAGAAAAAAAAAATCCTGGGCACCAAGCGCCCTCTTGTGATAGGTTCTGTAATATTCCTCTCTGCTGCTCACAGGTAAGCCCACCTACCATCTCCTGTGCTGCAGGCTCCTTCAGTCTCCCCAGCACAAGGCCTAGGGAGGGAGGAGGGGGCGGTGGAGGTGGGTAGGGCATCAGTTCTCCTCTTTCATTCTGGCAAGGTCAGGAGGTTCCCCTCTGGTGGGAAGGTGTGGGATTGTACCCTTCCCATGTGCTGGCAGCGGGTGCACCAACCAGGCTTGTCTCAGAGTAGAGTTCTCCTAGTGCAGCTGCCATCCAGGCTCCACCTGGTTCATCCCTCTTAGTCATGCCCCAACCATGTGGGTCTGAGTTCAGAGGATTGCTAGGGAGCAGGGGGTTGAGGGAGCAGGGGGTTGAGTCAGCCCAAGACTCACTGCTGATCTCTTGGGGGGGTGGGTCTTCTCATCCCTTTCTGGTCACACCCTTTGTCCCATGGCTGGGTCAGCGTAGGGGGTGGAGCGCCTAAGACTCTGCACTCATCCTGTCCCTCTGAAATGTGTGCTTTCAGGATATTGCCTCTGGGTCACATAAACCCTGGGGTAATTAACCCACCAGTCACAGAGGTCAGGTCTGTTGCTTCTGGGTGGCAATGCCAGAGCACTTCCCTGCCCAGTGTTCAAGATGGCAGCAGGATACCTGTTTCATCTTCTCCAGTGGGACTCTGCTTCTGGCTCTCTCCCTGCGCTCCCTCCACAGCCCTTGCTGCCAGTGTCTGGCCTGGCACTGCAGGGGTGGGGCAGAGCCTGGCACCAGCAGTTACTCACAGCAGCTTCTTCCCGGGAAGGGCTTTGTTGATATTTTTAAATGATGCTCAGCTTCTGCATCCTGGGAAGCGCTATGGTCCAAGCAGAGCAGCTGCAGCACCAGCTGCTTCACCAGGAGAGCCCTGGCCACTTGCTCCAGAGTCCCCATTCTGGCAGCCACTCACACGCCCACGTACACACAGACACACACACAAATTCATCCCCACACTCACTCACTCATGCAAGGTCTCACACAGTCCAACTGGCTCCACTGTCTTCTTCCCAGCTTCCCCAGAGTTCTTAGAGCTCAGCTGATTTCAACTAAGAGGTGTGTCCTGGCCTCCGTATGAGTAATCTAATCTGCAGATTAGTATACTCTTATGACAGCAAATAATTCCTGGTCTTTTTCAATACAATAAGAGTCTCTTCTCTTCAATATTTAACGCTATTGAAGTTAAAACTTTGGAGAACCATGTTTGTTTTTTTTTAAAGAATATGGTTATATTATAGCTGTCAGCCACTCATTGTGTTGGTCATAAACATTGATGGGGGTCAGTGAGTGATTGTTGAGTAACTAGCATTTATGTCCACTGAATGCTGAGCATCATATTATAGTTTTTCATGTACTAACTTCATTTAGTCCTCATAAAGCATCTTCTGGAGTACATTTGTCAACATTTTATGAATGAAAATTTGGATAACTTGTTTGCATTCCCAGAGGTGGGCAGATTTTTGATGCTTAAAAAAATGGCATTCACATCTTTTAACCAACATAGTCTTCCTCTGCACAGTGGGATTTGGTAAAATTCAATCTTCTGGTAGTTCTGGGGCAATCTTGATGGAAAACATAATATTTTAGGCAAACATCGCATTTGTATTTTCATGACTTGAAATGTATGAATTTTCATGCAGTGACAGGGAGACATGTTTCATGATTGGTACTCAGACTTACGCTGTAGAGTGGGAAACAGACAGTGGTAAGCCAGAAGAATGAATCTGAACATAAATGGCAAAGATTTGCACTTAATGTGGTAAGAAATAAGGGATTAGTCAATGTTTTTGGTCACATGAGCAATAATTTAGGTATGGAAAAATTGCAGTACTTAAGCTCTGGAAATGAGATTGTCAGTGGTCACAGCTGGTTTGAAAATCATTATGGAATTTTAAAATGAGTTTTAAGATGCTCAGACCTTGTGATCTAGCAGTTTCAGTCCTAGAGAGGGAACGAGGAAACTCAGACACATGTGCATGAGAACACACGTACAAGAGTGTGCACAGTAGCTACATCTGTGGTCACAGAACACTGAACATTGACAAAGCATAGTTGTCATAATTGCTCACAAAATGGAATACTACACAGCATTGTGAATAAAGCAGTTCATCAACAAGATCAATCTCAGGAACACAATGTTGAGTGAAAATAGCACATCACAGAAAGATACATACTTCTTGAGTATATCTGAATAAAGTTCAAAAACATGCAGCACCAAACAACGTATTAGCGAGAGGCAGACTAATGAGAACAAAAAGGAATGACAATCTCCGTGGGGGAGAGAGGTGACCAGGGGCCCCTCAGGGAGCTTCAGGGTTTCCAGCAGTTTTCCATCTTGAGTTGGATGGTTGTAGATGTGGCTCTTTCCCAGTTGCAGCTCAGTGCACCACATTTTTTGTAAGTGTTCTTTTGTGTACATATTGCCAATTCTCAAAAAGGAAAATGTTTGGACCTTAAGCATTTTCTAAGTAAAGTTATTTATATCACGCTCTTTAGAGAAGCATCCACTCTTGGGTTATTTCTTTCACATATCTGAACTTAATTCATAAAAGTTATTGTCCAGGATCCTGTAATTCTTGATACCTTTTTGTGAAACAAAGAAGTTATGTCTGTTTCCCTGTGCCCTGGCTGGCACAGTGCAGACTTTTCACTCCTGGACCTCATAGTCCATCTCCGGAAACCAGGGCAGTTGGCTATGCTTGCTTCTTTGCTTTCTGCCTCAGTCTACTAATAATGGTAGAAAGGTGTATCTCTTTTTGTCACCTCTATAGTACTAACCAAGCCTAGAAGATCACTGGTGGGAGAACACGGGGTGGTTTTCTGTCAGCAGTATTTTCTGACGCTGACTCACCAATCCCCAGGCAGGAGGTAGAGTGAAGGTGTCAACATCTGAACATCCACGGGCTGCTTCTTGTTGCTGCTGCATCTCTTGTGGTATTTGTTTCTCTGCTAGGTCCTGCAGAGGGTTTGTCTGTGCTGTGTTCTTCCTCATCTCTACTGACACCTGGTGGCCAGAGTTATTTCTAGATCTATCTTGCCTTCATAATTTCTTTCCCTTCCACAGCTGAATCCTTCCAAAGGAGCTCAGTAGGTGAAAGGAAATTTGTAAAAGTCTTCTAATAAATGTAGCTGTGATGTTTGGACTAACATTATTATTATTTTCATTAAACGGTGGAGATAGAAGGACAAGTCAACAATTCCTGCAAAAGAGCTCTTCCTTATTACCTACACATTTTTTTTTTTTTTTTTTTGAGTTGGAGTCTCACTCTGCTGCCCAGACTGGAGCGCAGTGGCCGCTCCCGGCCACCGCAGCCTCCACCTGCTGGGCTCTGGCGATCCTTCCGCCTCAGCCTTCCAAGTAGCCGGAACTACAGGCACGCGCTACCACGCCTGGCTAATTTTTTGATTTATTGTAGAGATGTAGTCTCGCCTGCCCAGGCGGGTCTCGAATCCGCAGGTTCAGGCAATTCACTCACCTCAGCCTCCCAAAGGCGGGGGATTACAGGCTGAGCCAACGAGCCCGGCTGCCTACACATTTTAAATGTGCAAACTTGGTGACATACATATGTGACAACTGACCGCATATCCTGTGATCAGTTTATTCTGTAGTTTTTTTCTGTTCTTTCGTATTTTATCATGTGTACATTTTTTCTCCCTAGACTAATCTGGTACAGCTAGTAATATTTGCTTGTTCTTATAATTTAAAAAAAATCAAACACAAGAAAAAAATTCACTTATTACCTAGCCTGAAAAATAACAGCTACAGTTCTTTGAAACTCTAAAATATATTTTCCTCATATCTGTTTTCTGAATTTTCATAAAGAAGCACTTTGCTGTGTAACTGTGGACATATCATTACAAGTATAAGAAGTATAAGAAGTTTCAGAGCTCTTTTGCAGGAATTGTTGACTTGTTGACTATAGGAAGTATAAGAAGTTTCAGTTCATCTAAAGGATCATACTGTTTCACACAGATCAAAGAATTTAGCTGGTAAAATAATTTTTGCGCTAATCAAGGGATTACTTTCTGGAGACTTTATTTTCACATATATGTTAAACATTGCACTATTTTGTAAAAGTGTTTGCAAGAATAGTTTTGAGTATATGTATCAGATAAAATGCTAAAATAAGCTTCCCAATAGATGTGAATTATATTTTTGAGGTTTGTAGAATATTGTAACTTAAAAACACAGAAATAATGTTTAATTTATGCAACTATTATCGTGAAGATTTTGTGGGGTTTTAAAAATCATAGATATTTGAGAAAAGGTTGGAGTCACTCACACTACATATATGCTACATTGTCTTTTCATGTTATTAGATGCCTCACGCTTTAACTTTGACAAACCATGACAAATCTGTCAAGAGGGGGGATTATTATAAGATGAATTATATATTTCTAAAGACTGCATTGCTGTCAACATAATTGATAAAGGTCTCTTCAACTTAGAGTTTTGAAGTGATATTGCATCTTCAATAAAGAAACTTTCATAATTAAATGATTTACACTGAAGTGATAAAAATATTACTAAAATAAAATATTTTGAATGTATTATAAAAAACTTTCACTAATGAATTCAAGATCTGAAATATGATTTAGTTTTTGTATATAAAGAGGGTAAATAATCACATACACATATACTCACACTCTAAACTTTATATGTTTTGAAGGTGTAACTCTCACACATACATGTCATAAACTTTGAATGAAATGGGGATGTAAATAATCATACACACATACACATTGTATGGAATGAGGGTATAAATAATCATGCATACACTTAATAAGCTTTGTATGAAGGGATTTAAATAATACACACACACACTTTCTATGAAATGAGGGTGTAAATGATCACACTCATACACACACTTATAAACTGTGTGTGAAATGAGGGATCAAAATAATTGCACACACACAATCATAAACTTTGTATGAAATGAGGGTATAAATAATCACACATAACTTCATAACTCTATGTAATGGGGATGTAAATAATCACACACATACTTCATAAACTTTATATGAAATGGGGATGTGTGATTATGCTCACACACATACACTTTGAATGAAATGAGTGTAAATAATCACACAAACACTTCATAACTTTCTAGGTAATGGAGATGCAAATGATCATACACACACTTCATAAACTTTATATGAAATGAGTACATGAATAATCACACAGTCACACACATTTCACTTTATAAACTTTCTATGAAGTTTCATTGAGGATTTCAATAATCACACACACACTCACACACACATATATACTTCATAAACTTCAGAAGTTCTCCGTCTATTTTTAAAACCTATACATAAAAAACAATTTTATCTGAAATGTTAGAGCTGAATCAGTAAGAAAAAGTTAGGTTGATCCTTGAAATGGAGTAGGAAGGAAAAGGAAGACTCCCAGAAGTGGTGATGATTGTGTTTCAAATTAAGAAAGAGGCAGTGGAGTCATTTATTCTAACTTCACCCTTGAAAATGCAACATTAATCACTTAGCCATAGAATGGGCATGCTTGGACTGAATCACATAAACGTTTTTTCTGTTTTTGTGTAATAAAGTCAACTGGTAAAAAAAAATACTGAGTTTAATCTCTAGTGAAGAGATGCTAGAGCAATCTACATTAGCAATGTTTGATTCTGCTCTTTCATATCCCAGTTATTTCATGATGCTGTTCTGGAGATATTGAGTTAAATTGTTAGCATGGTCCCCATTTTGCATTCAATACTTTCAATATGTAAGGTAGCTCCTAGTTTTATGAGTAAAGTAAACTTTCTCAGTGATGTAGAATACTTTGGGCAAATATTCTTGCTGCTTAATAAAGGAAAGTATAGGAGCCAGAAACCTGTTTAATCTTTCATTATCTTGATGTCTTTTCATAGACGATTTTGCTAATGTTTGTAATTTTCAAATTATTATTGGCTCTTGCATAACCTGACATTCATATCTTCAAACCTGCTATGATAAACTGAGCTATCACTCTGTAAGTGATATTTTATAAAGCCCATTCTATATTTAGAATAAATGAACACAAAGTCATCACCTTCAGAGTAGCTAATGGTCATATTTTATGTTAAACTGACTTTTGAGATTCTGAGTGCTGAAAATTCTAAAGTCTGTACTCTGCCTCAAGAAATACAACTTTTATTATTTATGCTTGAAAGAAACTAGTTTTAAAATTATATTTAATTTTGAGATAATTACAGAGTTACATGAAGTTATAAGAAATAACACACAGAAATCCTGGTATTCTTTTCCCAGTTTCCCATGATACTAATGTTTTGCAAAACTATAGTACAATATCACAACCAAGGTATTGACATTGATACAATCAACTGAACTTTAAAGTCATTATTTATTGAGTTTTTGCTTTTAAAATAAATATCTGAGGGCTAAGTCTGCTAACTTGGTTGTTTAGTTAAATTTTACCTCTAATACAAAGTTACTAAACTTATATAGTTTCAATAATGCAAGTTTATTTATTTATTTGAGTTGGAGTCTCACTCTGTCACCTAGACTTGAGTGCAGTGGCATGCTCACAGTCACTGCAACCTCTACCTGCTGGGCTCAGGTGATCCTTCCACCTCAGCCTTCCAAGTAGCTGGAATCACAATTGTGAGCCACAATGCCCAGCTAATTTTTGATTTATTGTAGAGATGAGGTCTGACCAAGTTGCCCAGACTGGTCTCAAACCTGTGGGCTCAGGAAATTTTCTCACCTTGGCCTCCCAAAGTGCTGGGATTATAGGTGTGAGCCACCACACTTGGCCTATAGTTAAATTTAAATAAAACATTTAAAGAAAATTCCAAGAGAAAGGAATAAAATTGTATTGTAAATATTCTTTTCCTTTTATTTCTACATCTAAGTAACATTCTATAGTTTAGAATGTGTATTTGTTAGTAAGCCAAAGAATTGTAAAAACTGTGGTAAGAATAATGACATACATGTATATTTTAGCGTGTGGATACATTCTACATGAAAACAGCTCTTTATAGTTAAATGATTATTCCATATGAATAGAAGTCATAGATGTTATGAAATGCTATAAAAAACAATTTATCTTTTGTAATTTTAGCTACACTAGGGAAATAGTATATTAAATATAATGTATTGCATTTGGCATTGGACACTGTACATTTAGATGAATGCGTTCATTAAACTCTTCTACCCATCTTCTTTATTTTGGACACTAACTTTGTGTTATAGTGTTAAGAGCCAAATTGAAACCTTGGTTTTATGATGCTCTGCCTTCTTAAGTGACGAACTCTTTTTTATTTTTGAGTTGGAGTCTCACTTCTTTGCCCAGGCTGGAGTGCAGTGGCATGCATGCCCATGGTCACCCCAGCATCGACCTGCTGGGCTCCAACGATCCTTCTGTCTCAGCCTTCTGAGTAGCCAGAACTACAGGTGTGCGCTACCATGCCCGACTATGTATTGTATTGTATTGTATTGTGGAGACAGGTCTTGCCAAGTTGCCCAGGCTGGTCTTGAACCTGTGGGCTCAGGCAGTCCACTTGCCGCGGTCTCCCAAAGTTCTGGGATTACAGGCTGATCCACCCAGCCCAGCCTTAAGTGAACACTTATTGATGTAGCTCGAATGGGCTAGCAGATATAGTACAACTTGTCAAGTCAGTTTTCATAACTTGGTATAGTTTAATAAACGTTTACCTATTTCCCCAAAATAGATGTCAAGTATCCTGACTCTAAAGTCCATTGTCTAACAATTTAATTTATCTATTTAAAACTAAATTGCCTAAAGACATTAAAAAATACATGATATGGAAATTTTTTTATAACTTCATGGAAATGTATCTTAAATCCTGACTTTTAGTAATTAAGTTTTTTAATTGAATATTTAAACATTATACTTAACTAAAATAGTTAATGAGCCTTAATTGGTGAAGTGAAATGCATTAATGTATGGTAAATTGGCCCAATATTTTATCTAAATTTTGATCTCTAGGTAAGACGGCAAAAGCACAGGCACAACTCTAGGTAATTCTTCACATTGAATGGGCAGTTTTTAGATGGAGGTGATGTTTGCAGTCTGAGGTTGTCTCCAGGCAATAGGCAGTATGGCTCAGAAAACTCTGGTGCTCACAGTGACAACACCGGGGTTGATACATTTGTATGCTGAGTTAATATATCATTGTGCCCATAACGATATCCTCAAAATCAAGATAACAGCAGAGTGCATGTGTGGAGCCAGATTGTAAGGCAAGCTCTTGTGTGAAGCAGAACTTATCTCTAGCTCTGCTGTAGGGGAAACATTGTTCAGGTCAGCCACCGTAATGGAAATAATGTAGGAAACATATTACAGGAAACAGTTTATTTATCAGCAATGGTTATGTTTCCAACATTGATGCACAAGATGCTGTCATTATTGAGCATCCAGTTTTTAAAAGTTATATCTCTTTATTTTAAAATTAACACAGAATTTCTGTCTGCAAACTGTTGAAAGAATTGAAATGGTACAATGGCTTATTCGCTAGTATTAGGCATTTTTTTTTTTTTTTTTACAAAGACAGAATTTGTTCCAGGAAAGGCATTCTTAAATGCTTTCCTAATGTTATGAAACTAGCTTGATACACTCCTCATATCTTAGTCTCTCCTCCTGGCAGCCTCACCTCTAGTAATTGAAAAATCTACTTGCAAACCTGTCAAGTCACTTCTCTTGAGGAATATACTTCTAAAAGTAGTCATCACAGAGTGAGTTTAGACAGAAATTCAGAAAGAACCATTTAAAGTTAACACATCCCTGTTGTTCAGTGTTATCACAACTTTTATTTTCCTCTTAGGATTGAAATACTTCTAGCTTTCCCTGCAAGCTTAATGCCCCTTTACTTTTGGTTTTAGTCCTTATGAGTTTATGCATGTAGAACCATAATAACCATTTTGAAAATAATTTCAAGCATGAAAGTTGGAAATTTTTTTTTTTTTTTTTTTTGCATATTTCATCAGGAAAAGTTGGGGCGAGGAGCTTACATTTCAAAAGCAGTCATTTGGTGTGCTGCTTCATGCCTTAACTGGCAATGTCATACTTCCTGTGTTAGTCCTCACACTCTTGGCTGAAGTTTTCAGGGTGAGGACTTTCTGGACATACCCTTAAGTTGATTAATTCCCAGTTTGAAAGGGCGGACCTTATTGATTATCACCATCTTTTAAAATAACTTTAATTCATGGATTTGACCTAGTAAGTTTCAGTTTTGGTGACTCATTCAACACTTTTGAGATTCAAAATACATCCATTGGTTTCACATTCAAAGATTCAACAAACTGCAGATCAAAATTATTATTATTTATTTATTTATTTATTTTTGAGTTGGAGTCTCACTCGGTTGCCCAGACTGGAGTGCAGTGGCCGCTCCCGGCCACCACAGCCTCGCCTGCTGGGCTCCGGTGATCCTTCCGATTCAGCCTTCCGAGTAGCCGGAATTACAGGCATGCGCTACCATGCCAGGCTGATTTTTTGATTTATTGTAGAGATGAGGTCTCGCTGCCCAGGGGGGTCTCGAACCTGAGGGCTCAGGCAATCCACTCACCTCAGCCTCCCAAAGGCACAGGATTACAGGCTGAGCCACCAAGCCCGGCTTCAAAATTATTTTGATAAAAACAATACAACAATAAAAATAACACACACAAAATATGGTATAACAACTATTTATATAGCAGTCACATTGTATTAAATATTATGAATAACACAGAGATAATTTACAGTCTACTGGAGGATGTGTATAGGTTATACGCATTTTATATAATGGACATGAGCATCTGCAGATTTGGGTATGAGGGGTGTCCTGGAATGAGTTTCTGCCAGGTACCAAGGGGCAGCTGTATTTGGCCAGTCTGAAGTCTATGATACTGTTAGACAAGAATCATCAGCCCACATAATATATAGTTCTTATACTAACCCCGCTTATAAAACCTATACTCTTTGGATTACATGACATTTTCTTTAAAACTGATGATATTTAAAAGGCAGAGTCATATTGGTGTGTTTAATTATAACTACATGTTCTTTTTTTTTTTAAGTTGTGGGGTGCAATTCAGGGTTAGGTATACCAATGTTCATTATGCAGGTACCCTTGTTGATGAGGTATGTCCCTAAGTTTAACTATATGTTCTAAAAGGGTCTTTAAAACAAAATTGAAAAAAGTACACAAACTTTTAAAATACTGAAGTTTTGTTGCCCCTTTATTGAGGTGGTTAGAAAAAAAATTTATGTTCTTAGATGCCTCATTGACACCGAGGCAACTGCCTTCAACATATTTAGCATGCACTTAAGTTTGCTTCTTGTAGAATTTTGAGGGGCAGTTGTTAAGGTAGGGTTGCAAATGTCTACAATAACTTAAAAAGGTAGACATCCCAAACATGTGTGAGTAGCTTGTGAATTGAGAGACGGTGATGGTTAGCGCTTACAATCTGCAAATTGATATGCTGAAGATTAGTTAGTGGTGGAGAAGCTGTAATGCCAGATGTAGTAAGTAGCAATTCCTGGACATATGTTAGGAGTGCACTGTTTCAACACCTTATTAAAACGAAACAAGTAAAAATATGTTTTCATGATTATGTTATATGTGCATGTTTTAAAACTATGTTATTGTTATATTGTTGTAATTATGTTGCATGTGTATATAGTTAAACTATGTTATTGACCTGAGTATTCTGCTTACTTTCTTTGGGTTTCCTCCAATTTTCTAAACAACAGCTAGAATCAAGATGAGGTCTTAAAATATTCTGTCATGAAAATCTGGATTCCTCTCCATTGTATATAATATTTTAAGTTGTCTCCCAGTTTCAATAATCTTCTTTTCTTTATATGTGCCTCATCCTAGTGCCAGATGTGCTCAGGCTTACTTGGGTGTGTACAACCACAGTGTGCAGTGCCTGGCACATAATAGGAGTTCCTCAAATCCATGAGGGCTCCCTATCCTTTGGTTTACATCACATGTTGGTTCCTTCAGTAATTCAGCCCATGTGATCCCTGATACATCAGGAAGACAAAGCCTTGTTATCCTTAGAGATGTTAGCATTGGAAGCTTTGGAATTAGAAGTACTTTTAAGGAGACAAACATTCTTCTTAAGATGATTAAATATTTCTTATATTTACTCTATAAACTTGTTCTGGGTTGATACATAAGCCAGTGTTGGGCCCCTGTGCAGAAGTGTTGCACACTTCTGCATTTGGAATTATCTTCAACATGGTAAGCTTTGAGGGTGACACTTAGATGGAACATTTTAGAAATATGTCACTTTCTAGGGAAAGCACTGCAGAGTAGAGCAGATTTATAGAGCTGGAAGCCTATTACGCAGAGCTGTAGATCACTGCTGCCGACCAGTGAGACTGATTTTATTTTTTTCCTTTTTGCAAATATTAACCAAATGTCCTTTGTCTTTCCTTGTTGAAGTAACAATTCAATTAGATTTTTTTGGATCTGAAATTCAGATTGTTCCTTATCTTAAATCATTTTTCTTAAGGTTTGTTTCTAATCTTGTGCCATACATGAATATTTTTGTTTAGCTATATATATCAGGAATGGTAGGTTTAGCAGCAAAGCATACATGTAGAGAGGTAGTTAAAAACCCAGTACAATAAATCACTACATTTATCATGTGTTTGTGAAGGGATATGATTAAAAACAGCACATGGGTAAAGTAGAAAAAGAAATCCAGTACGGTTATTTTAGGAGGGCAGTATTATAAAGTTCAGAATTGTAATCATTACAAGAATATTTTTTACAGGAAAGCAGAACCTGTAGTTATTGCTACTCAGTGTATTTAAAGGTTCCAATAGTTTGTGTTATAAGTGAAGTATTGTCTTTTTTTGCATAAAGTGCTTAGTTTAGAATTATGTAACTTACTGCTCTCTAACGAATGAAACCCAGAGTGACAATCCCTACTGTTGAAGAGCATGACGTAAACTCTCATAGAGCAAAAGAACAACTCTTTACTGTTATGCTGTGTAAGACTGGAACATTGCCACATCAAGGTACTTGAGTATGTTTTCCCGTTGAAGAGGCCAGGACACCAGTTTTTTTAAAGACTGTATGATTCGACTTGCTCAGTATCATCACTTACTGTAAGTGTAACTAAATGATTTATAGCATTTCCATGTTCTTCTAATCTGAAAGCTACCTCTGAGATAGTTATTAGTAACCACAACCATAATGAATGTTCACACATGTATAAGTTAAGAAACTTTTTAAAAAAAGTGTTAGGCATAACTGTGTACATCAGAAATAGAAAAAACCCAGTATGGATGTTATGTTAATATTCACATGTGGTATGGGAGCAAAGAAGCGTAGCACTAACAAGTATCTTACTTTCTAGTAAATTACAGAACTCATCTGATGTTACAGCTCTCCAAGATCTATACAATTATACTAGAGTGAGTTGTTTTAATCATCATGACCATTTTGTCTTCTGGAAAAAAGTGGCTTCCTCAGAAAGTGGCATTTTGAAGTCTGGTGGCTATTTCTGGCTAGTGACTCTCACCATGCATTTTAATGGGAGGTGTAAATGTAATGTGACTGCTGCTGGCTAATTTGGGTCCTTTTGCAACTGCAGATAATAACTTCAAGGTTTTTGCTTGAAGTGTCAAGCCAATGTTTTGACTATATTGGACTTTTTTCAAGTTGGGAATAGGCATTTCTTTCTTACTGTTACATAAAAGATAATTAACAGAACTTGTCTATCTTTTAGCTTGGAAAACTGACTTATTATGGACAGAGAATAAGAAATGAATATTGCTTGCTTGTATTTTAAACTTTGCCATCTCATGACTATCCCTTTCCCCACTGTGGAATTTGATTTGATATACTTTCATCTTAGACACCTATCAATGTTTCAGTATTAGAGATTCTAGAAGTATGTTGTTGCTTCAGTTTTAACCCAAGGACAAGATTATTGCAAAATTCCACTATATTTGAGTTTTTCATTTTCTCTAGTACTATGTGTAGCCACCCAGAAAAGGCCATGTTTATTTATGTTATTCTTTATAAAAATTGTGAAAGACCAATGTCAAGGTGAATTCACACATGCAAGTCCTCGGCAAAAAGTTAATGTCATATCAAACATTTAAAAATTGGCCTTTATCGACCACTTCTGACATCAAATTTAGAGGCTGGAATTTTTTTTTCACTGAATAAATTCAGGCAAACTGCGTTTTTCCTCTTAACACATGCAGACTGTATCTCTTGGTCCTCAACCAAGTAAATAACTAGGCAGTGCATTGTATTTCAATTCAGTTGATTGGATTCTCTGTATTTCTTTAAATATTACTGCAATGTTCAGATCCGGATATTTTGTGAGACTTATTATTTACTTTTAAATGAAGCTGTAGTCATAGTTGCCCTTGTGACTTAAAGTAGACACAGATATAAAATGGATGTTGCTTGCTTGTGTTTTCTGTACTTGGCTATGATTTATTAGCATACCATTTAATAGTGAAGTATGTCCTGGTAAAATTAATGAAAAACATACTTTGCCTAGATTAATTTGTTTGCACAATAATTTTTGATATTCAATCTGATGCATCAGAATTTTTTCTGAAAATAAAATCCCACTTAATAATTGCCTTAGTTCTCTATAGCTGCTGTAACAAATTGCCACGAATGGCTTGGTGGCTAAAATCCCACAATCCTTTATTTTATAGTTTTGTAGTTTAGAAGTTCAACACAGGTTTCTCTGGGCTAAAATCAAGGTATCAACAGGGCTGCATTCCTTTTTGAAAGTTCAGAGGGAGTCCATTTCCATTCTTCTTCTAGCAAGTAGAGGCCACCCACAGTCATTGGCCTGTGGTCCCATCTCATCTTCAACGCTAGGAATGTTGCATCTCTTGATGCCTTCCTTCTGTGGTCATATCTTCTTCTGACTCTAACTCTTCTTGTTTATCCCTCCCACTTGAGAGGACCCTTATGAGTTCATTAGGCCTGCTAAGATTATTGGAGATAATCTACCTATTTCGAGGTAAACAGATTAGCAACCTTGTTCCCCTCTGCCACTTAAGCTAACATAGTCACAGATTTCAGAGATAAGGTTGTGTACATATTTGGGAGATGTGGCCTAATTTTGTGTACCACAGAAGTGGAGCCAGCTCTTAGAATAGTTTTTGGAGCCGGGCTCGGTGGCTCAGCCTGTAATCTGCGCCTTTGGGAGGCTGAGGTGAGTGGATTGCCTGAGCCCGCGGTTCGAGACCCGCCTGGGCAGCGAGACCTCATCTCTACAATAAATCAAAAAATCAGCCGGGCGTGGTAGCGCGTGCCTGTAATTCCAGCTACTCGGAAGGCTGAGGTGGAAGGATTGCGGGAACCCAGCAGGTCGAGGCTGCGGTGACCGGGAGCGGCCACTGCACTCCAGTCTGGGCGACCGAGTGAGACTCCAACTCAAAAAAAAAAAAAAAAAAAAAAAAAAAAGAATAGTTTTTGGAAGGCATAAATGTTTTGTGGATTCAACAGTAAAATGTAATACTAATATAATAATCGAAGCAGTAATCCTAATTTGTTAAATAACACTTAATGTAAATATTTGAATTGAAATGTAATTTTCTATCAGAAGCTCTGGTGGGATTGTGTACTTTATCAAACCAAGCCACTTTACTAATTTTACCCACAAAGAATTACGAGTCTGAATAAAGCTTTTACAATTCAGCAAGACGTTGTATCAGGTTTTGCTAAAGGTGAAATGTACAGTTTTGAACCCAAGACTGTCTCTCTTTCCGTAGACAGGAGGTGTTGGCGCGAAGGTGGATCCAGTGCTCAGTTGCCCCTTACGCTTTCCTTCCGAACTGTGATGGGCAGCATGCACCTACATGCTGGCTGCGGGGACTGATGTTAGGCCTGTGGATACTGTACATGTGGAACGAACGCTAGACAGCACTTCGGGTCATCCATTTCGTTCTAGCCATGAGGAAAACAGACAGACAAAGGTGCAGACACTTGCTTCGGGTCACATGGGCGTTTCTCTGTCGGAAAGGGCCGTGGCTCACCCCCGAGCCCTCTGAGCTCCTCCCCACCCGAGCACACACACATCTGGCTACAAAGGACATCCACTGACGGACAGATCCTCGTAGATGCTGCTGAGCGGCAGGCATCTTTGTGCAAATTATTTTGATGGGCGCATTGGGAGCTGATATCATTTGGAGTTCTCAAGTTACCCCAGTTAGCTCCATTGAGGTTAACTCTAGCTGGTTTAAGCGAACAAAAACAAAAACAGGATGAAAGAATATTAGGAGCTCCCACCAACTCTAGTCAGGGCAAAGAAGCAGGCTTGAGGGTTGTGCACCTAGACACAGCGCCCGGCCTCGCCCGCTGTGCTCTGACACAGAAGCCCTCACTGCTGCGGCATCGGGGCACTGCCGGAGAGCGGAGAGGCACTCAGCCCGGGCATGGGGCACGGTGGTGAGGGTCTTTGCCACTGGCTCCTCAAGGCAGTCAGGCTCTGCTACGCGCTGGTGCCCCCCTCAAAGGGAAGTCTGAATGTGATTGTCTCTTCTGAGTCCAAATCTCAAGCAGATTCGTGTGCCTGTGTTTTAGGTGCCAAGGAAACTGGGTTTGTGTTTTTAGCTTAGAGAATTACAAGGTGAAATTTTCCCCGACACAGGCCCAGTATTCAAGACTCACAGGCCAGGAAGCATGTGCAACATTGTTGTAGGGCTGTCAGAACTTTGTCGTTGCCTGACTCTAACAAATCATAGTTTTGTTTTTCCCCCCAAATAATGACTTCTAGACCATTAATTAACTTTAATTGATGAGAAAGTAGAAAAAACACTGGGGAATGCAAGTTGTAAAAATTATATATGTTAGGGTTAGAGTGAGGAGAAATTGGTGCCTGCTAGTACTAATATTTAAACTATCAGAATTAAATTAAGTGGTTTTCTGTCCATAAGTTAGAAACCAGTTGCTGTTAGCTCTTGGCTAAGCTTATAGATTCAGTCATTCTTGAAACCTGGCTAGATCTTGTCACATGTAAGCTCATTTATACAGTTGAGATCAAATTTCTAACCATGTTTATGTGAGGTAATGCTAAATATAGTCTTCAAAGAGTGAATGATTTACCAAATTTGGCAACTAGACTAAAAATGTTTAACTGCCAATCACGAGTGTGATATCATCTTCAGAGGGCGTGGGACCCTCTGAGTTGCTGGGCAGAGTCTGAAAGTAGCTCCCATTCACTGAACCCCTAGCATAGTCATTGCTCTAAGGACTTATTTATGTTCACTTTTCTTCCTGCCATACTTTTGAGGTAGGTACTCAGCTTATCCACATAGTGAGGTAGCTCGACAAGGGTGTCTCAGCAGACTTGGGGCAGAGTGAAGGAGTTTGCACTCATAGTTTTGCCCCCATGTATGCGTGCCACGTAATTCTCTATCCTTGAGTGCGACAGAGTATGTGTGAGTGTGACTATGCACACTTATAAGGCAAGAGTGTTGGGATAGTCACTCGCGGGAGTATTTTCTGTTATATGAGCCTTTGTACCACACTAGAAAGTTTCCTGCTGGCTTTGGGGAAGTAAGCTGCCATGTTGTGAGGCGCCATAGGGATAAAAGATGGAGGTGGCCTCTGAACCTTGAGAGCAGTCCCTGCTGACAGGAAGGAGGGAACTGGTCTTCAGTGCTCCAGCTGCAAGTGGCTGAATTCTGCCATCAGCCTGCAGGAGCGTGGAAAAGGAACCCATATTCCAGACGAGAATTGCAGACCGAACCCAGAGCAGAGGACCCAGCTGAGCCACACCCACAATCCTGCACCTGGAAGATGTGAGGTGATACACTTGTGCTGTGTTGAGCCTCTGTTTTTGCTGCCATCTGTGATGCATCAAGAGAGAACTAATACACAGGGTGAAGGCCACCCAGATGACGAGAGGCTGAGTGAAGGGTGCCTACTGCAAAGGCTCTGGCCTTTCCCACCGTGCACTATGCCTCTAAGTCAGAGGAATCCAGAACAAACAAGTCCCGGAGACCAGCACAGCCTCTCCTACAGGACAGTATTATTAGAGAATTGTGGTTTTCTCTCATGACCAAATTCACAAGTTATTGGTGATTTGAAATGTAACTGAGTACTAAGGGATCATCAGCTCTCTAACAAGCCCACAGAAAAGAGAAGGATTTTCTAATCATTACTTAGATTCTCATAGCAAATATAGGTACATCTAAATCGGGTCCTTTAATTTTAAAAATATTTTCTTTTTAAAGAAAATAAAGTTTTCTGGTCTGAAATAATACATACAGTGCAAAACCACAATAGATATAAGATATTTTAAAGGGAATGTGTACCTATTAATTACCTACTTTTTCCCAATTTTATTTCAGATATGCCCTGATGTTATGAGGTAAAAATATGCTCTTTGTTTGTTTGTGCTTGACTCTTATGACTTTATCACAGGAAAATAACAACAATTATGTATATAGTCATTAATCAATTTACATTGCAGATTATTCCTATATCAAGAGTAGATAGATACATTGAGATAATTTCAAGCATGCAATGAAGCAAAAGTGGTTCCTAAATAGAATAGCTTGGGAAATTATTATAGGGAACCAAATAAATTGTAGCTCAATAAAGATTTCATTAGTGTACAGACCGCCATAGGCTACATATCCCTCCCTTTCAAGTCAACTAGATTTCCTCTTACAAAGTGCTTTAGCCAGATCACTGTGGCTGCTCATCCTGGAAAAATAGAAATTATTTTGTTTAATTGTAAAATGTAATTATTGTTTATCCTTAGAATATTGTAAATAATTTGAGAGACAAATTTACAGTCCCAGGAAAGTTATCTATAGGAGCTTTAAAAAAATGTATACAGTAGTAATGTGTTATTTAAAATTGTTTTTAAAAGTATACATAATATTGAATAATAACTTTATTACTTACAAATATAGACAAAGGTTGTTTGCCATTGATTTAACCATGTTCTATACTGCAGGAATCAAAATGTTTAGCTAATTCTGTCTATAAGAGGGTCAGAAAGCTAAATAAAATTTCCCTTAATACTAAACATTCCTCCAAGGGGGTTATATTTCATAGTATTAGGGAATGAATGAAAATTATTTGACAAAGTATAATTTGAAACACAAACATGACTTGATGTCAATTTTCATTTTCATATATGTTTAAAATATGTATATATATGTGTGTGTGTATATATGTATATTGCCAATTGAGGCTTTAATTAGACATTTGCTTCAGTTAAGGGGTTACTCCACATTTTGTCTGAAATATTTTAGACTAACTCTTCAAGGAATTGTCCCTGTAGTGGACAACTGCCCATCACATGGCAGCCCCAATGGTAATCTTTCTGTGCTTCCGTGTTATTCTGTGTTCTCCACAGCTGGTCCTAATCAGTATTCTGAATGGAACCCCAAACAGAATTTAGGGTTGTTTTCCTTTTGCTTTGTGTTCCAAGAATTCTCATTTTAAATCCTTCTAAGATTATAACAACCTCTGTAGAGGGCACAATTTATCATGTAACTTTTATACAAATGTGACACGATCTTGTTATATTTCTGCCACTGGATTTTATCACTTTAATAATCCATTGCAATTTTACAGAATCAACATCATGATGAATCATATTATATTTGTCATGTCATACAATAAACAGCATGGCACACTAATAAATCACTCCTTTTTAGAGGGTGATGAAATTATTCTTTGGAAACTTGAAACAAAATCATGAGTCAGTATCCAAAGTATCTTTCAAATCCATAGTCTTACATAAACTGATGCCTTGAAATGGTTAATGCACATAGAAACTCAAAAGTATTTCGTGAATTTCTAATACTTTACAGAAGTAAAGTTCTTTAATTGTACAACATGCAAAATCACAAAATAAAGCATTTATTTCTTATAAATGAGCTGTTTTCTTAAGAATAATTCAATAGACATAAGACTAATAAGCTTTGCACAAACTGAGATGTATGTTAAACATTTTTCGAATTAGCAAGAATAGATGGAAGGAAAAGTGCTGTTTTAAGAGTATTAAAGTCTACAAAAAAGAAAGAAATAGAGAAATATGGTGTAGCCCACCAATTATAGGATAAGAAAACAAATTTGCCTATGTTAAAAAATCCACTAGCTTGACAAAGAAAACTGGGCTTTCAGACACTTATTGCAGTGTTACTTTATAATAAATTCTTTTTTTGGTTCTATTTAAAATTTTATGTTTATTGAATTTTAAGAATTTAAAGATGAATATTTTATGCACATATTAAGAGAGAATTAAGCTGGTAGGTATGGTCAACCAAGTTAGCCCAGATGGTTTCAGAATCTTTTGGAATCCAGCTGCTATTTTCTTGGCTGCAATTTGGGGACAGCTACTTCTTTTCAATGGTGCTTTTGCTTTGAAGTGAGTTCCTCGTAAGTTCTTTTGAAACAAACACTTCTGTGAATTCGTCCAGCTCAAAGCATGATTCTAGGGCACCCAAGGTGTGTGTCTGACCTAGGAAACCCAGGGCTATAGCTGAGCAAGTGGTCCAGGGCCTGTGCCCTGGAGTGGGCTTCATTGGTTTGAATCTCAGGTCTGCTGCAATCAGAAGTGTGATCACAGGCAAGTCAGCTGATTTCTTTGTATCCCAGTTTCCTTTTCTTAAAAATGAGGATAATGGATAGTGCCACACAACGCAGAGGCCTGTTGTGAGATTAATTACTGTACTGCAGAGCAGAGGACAACATCTGAATAATAATCATCAGTAAAGAGTAGCTACGTTTATACTGGTAATAGGGAGTTAGAGGAATCTGTTTGACCCAACATTAGGCAAACATGGTAGAGACTGACAACCAAATTTAGTCAAACAGCTTACAGAATGCCTGGGATTCCTTGATTTGCCTAGCAATGGAGCAAACCAGCGCCTTGGGATTGTTTACCTTTAATATCCATAAATACTTCAGTCTTCATACAAGTCAGTAGAAAGATGACTATTCTGTATATGCTTCCTTTTTCTGTAATGTCTAACTGTACTTGGTGATACGACAAAGCAACCTCTAGAGGGTGTGATTTCTTCAAATTGCAAAGATGAGATGTATCTTTCTTTCGAAAAATTTCACCAATGCTCAGTGTTACTAAGATTTATTTTTGCCTTCTATTCTTGACATGTGAGAAATCTGAGAAAAAATCCTTTAGTGTGCACAGTTGGATATTATTTAAACACAAATAATGTCTTAGAATTTTTACACTTAGGTAAGTTCAGGATTTTCAAAAGAGTGAAAAGTCATTGTTTGGAGTTTTACCATAAACTATCATGTGCTTTATTAATTTGGCAAACTTACTGAGCATGCAGTATGTGACAGATAGTGATTTAGGTACTGGAGATACAGCAGTGAACCATAGACAAAAATTTGTGTTCTCTTAGAATCTGTCTTCCAGAGGAGGAAGACAGTTGTCAAAGAAACTCCCAATATGTCATATTAAAACTCCTAATGACATATTTAAACTCCTAATATGCCATACAGTAATAAGTGCAAAGGAGAAAAAATATGTATGAGGGTAGGATACGTGGTCAGGGAGGGCTTCACCAGGCAGGTGAAATTTGAACAAAGACCCAGAAGAAGAGAAACGACATGCCATGCAGTATAGCCTGGTTGTTACAAGCACAGCCTTGGCAGCTGGAGAGGCCTGGTGTGTTGACGAAGGGCAGGAATCCTGTGGCCGCATTGTCAGAGCAGGAGAGGGTAGGAAGATAACCAGCCGATCAGAGTTTCTCGCAGGCCTGTAACATCACAGGCTTTTTCTTGGAGAGGGATGGCAAGCCACTAGAGTTTCTGTGCAGCCATGCACTGTGCTCTGGCTTATACCACAGAAGGGCACAGTGGCCGATCTGGAGAAGATGCCGTGAGAGCCCATGGTGTGTCACGGGTAGCACCATGCCTCCTGTCTGGTGCTGGATCCCGTCATTTCTCATCCAACTCAGGGACATTATTCCACCAACTTTTCCTTTTCTTTTGCATCAGTTCTCCTTTTCTAGTTAGAATGTGTGCATATTGTCATTTCTACTTACCTGATTCACTGCTGCTTCCTGGGTTCCTTTGCTGACTCCCATCTTCCAGATCTCTCAATTACAACCCCAAGAGCTAAATTCTGGCACTTCTTTCGTCTATAGAAACCTGTGTTCTTAAGTCAGGGAAGATGGCGGCCAACTGCTACATGAGTCCCAATGTGAGTGAGTGTATGGAAAATTCTGTGTACATGCTAGCGAGTGAGTGGGCGTGTGAGTGGCTGGCTGAGGGCTGGAGAGCTAGTGGCCAGGGCTCTTCTGGTGCAGCGGGGGGTGCAGCACCTGCTCGGCTTGGACCCTAGTCATTCCCGGGATGCAGAAACCAAGCACTATCTTTTTTTAATCAACAAAACCCTTCTGGAAGAAAATGCTGGGAGAGACTGACTAAGTGGGGGCTTGTGCCAGGGCCCTTCTGGTGCAACAACTGGTGCTGCAGCTTCTCTGCTTGGTACCTGCCTCTTCCCAGGTCACAGAAGCCGAGAGCCATTTTTTTTAAATGGATAAAAGTTTCCTGTGAAGAAGCAGTGGGGAGAGACTACCAGCCCCTGGCTCTGCCTCACCACTTCAGCTCCTGGCTGAGCCAGCACTGGCAGCAGGGCCTGCAGAGGGAGCCCAGAGGCGGAGTCCTACTGGAGAGGACAAGATAGGCACCACACCACCATCTTAAAGGCAGGGCAGGAAAGTGCTCTGACTTGCTCACCACAGAGCAACAGACCCGATCTCTGTGACGGGCAGATCAACGACTCAGAGGTTGATTGTGACCCAGAGGGAATATCCTGAAAGCACAAACTTCAGAGGGACCTGATGAGTGCTGAGTCTCAGGCACTCCACCCCCTACTCTGATCCAGCCACGGGACAAGGGAATGGCCAGAAAAGGACAAGGAAGAACTCCAAAGAGATCAGTGGTGAGTCCGGGGCTGAGCCAAACCCCCTCCTCTCCAGAAATCCTTTGACCATCAGACCCTCACAGCTGGGCCACCACTGAGAGAGACAAGCCCAGGCAGAGCCTGGATGTCAGTCACAATAGGAGAACTCCATTCCAGAATAGGCCTGGCTGGGTCCTCCCCCAAGAGTACATACCTGGGGAAGAGGCAATCCTGCTCCTCTCTGCTGGAGGGGATCTCCCTGACCATAAAGTATGGGAGGGGGAGGACTGCAGTCCCACCCACCTCACTGCCCCTCCGCCTTCCCTGATCTAGACACTGGGGAGAGAGTGAAGGAGGTGGCAGCTCTGCAGGGGAGTGCAGACTAGAGGAACAAGTCCAGAGCCTGCCACAGGAAGGCAGATTTTCTTTTCATTTTTTTTAACTTTTAATTTTTAAAATTTTCTTGCCTGTTTGTTAGTTCATCTATTTTTAAAATATTTTTCTTTTGTGCATGAATGTGTATGTGAGGGCTTGATCTGCATCGCCACCCCTTTTTTTTCTTTCTTTTTTCTTTTTCTTTCTTCTTTTGTTTTTTTGTTTGTTTGTTTGTTTATGTGTATTTGAATGACTGAATGTTCATCTTACAATTTTTTTGTGGGTGTTGGTTTGTTTTTGCTCTTTTGTTCTTCTTTTTTTTATTTTTTAGCTTAAGGTGTGTGCCAATATATGTGTGAAGGTTCAATATGAATACCTTTTCTTTTTCCAGTCTTTCTGTTTTTCTTCTGCATTCATTTTGTGCTAGGTGTGTGTGTGTGTGTGTGTGTGTGTGTGTGTGTGTGTGTAGTTTTCCTGTTTTTTGTTTGTTTGTTTTTTGCGTTTCACTTTGTTGTTTTTCCAGTTTGTTTTGGGGTGGGTGTGTATGTCTGTGTGTGTGTGTTCAACTGTTTTTTGCTTTGTTTTCTGCTTTTATTGTTATGTGTTTGTTTTCTTTTTCTTTTTTTTTTCTCTTAATTCTTGTCCATCTTATTTCATTCTATTTTTCTTTGTGATACTCATTGCTGTCCCTGTATCTTGGACTCAGGAGACACACACACCCATTACATTGTCATATAGAGTGGGTGATGGAGAGTGGGTCTCAGGGAACACAAACCATAATCAGTGAACATTGTAATTTACAAGTAGTTTTTGAATCCTAGCTCCCCATCCCCTACCTTATGTGACTTTCAAAACTATAACAGAGAGCAAAGCTTCCCACCCAAGTCCTGTTTCAAAATAGAACAAATCCAGAACCCAGATCAGGGAAGAATAGAAGACTGAGCAAATATCAGAAGGCAAAGCTTCTCCCACTGACACTGAATAAAGAACTAAAGAGAAAAGCAAGAGATCTACCACAAATAAGATAAAACAAAAGGAAGACTACAGATAATTTCAAGTGTAACAAAGAGAAAACTCCTGAAAAAATGGACCTTGGAGCCCAAACAATGGAAGTCATCAACGACTGGCCCCAGTATACGACAGGGATTAAGGAATGGATGGAAAGAATGAATGAAACTCAAGAAAGACAATATGCAACACTGAAAGAACTTATAACAGAGATTTTGGCAATAAAAAAATTCATCCAGGAAATAAATAACAAGATCACAGGCAGGGAAAGCAGAATTATTCTAGCCAAAGAAAGAATCTCAGAACTTGAAGACCGGAACATGGAATTGACCCAATCTGTAAAAAATATAGCAAGAAGACTCAGAAAGAAAGAGATGTGCAATTATATCAAAAGGCAGAACATATGCCTGACTAGTATCCCAGAAGAAATGGAAATGGAGAATACCTTGAAGCAAGTATTCCAGGAGGTAATCCAAGAAAACTTTCCCCATCTCACCAGAGATGTGACCAGCCAACCACAAGAGATACAGATAACCCCCAAATACATCAAATGAGAAGATCAACCCTAAACCCATAATAATTTGCCTACACAAAGTAGGCACAAAAGAAAAAAATTCTAAAGGCAGTAAGAGAGAAAGATCAGATTACCTACTGGGGAAAACCAATCAGAATAGCACCAGACCTATTGGCACAAACACTACAAGCAAGAAGGGATGGAATCCAATATTCAAAGTCCTCAAAGATAAAAAATTTCAACCAAGAATTTCCTACAAAGCCAAGCTCAGCTTCATCAGTGATGGAGAATTAAAATCCTTCCCAGACATCCAATCCTTAAGAAATTATGCAGCTTCCAGACCAACTTTACAGGAGACACTTAAGAAGGTATTAAGCACAGAAGGAAGAAAAATAATGACCACACACTTCCCAAGAGAACAATAGAGCACAGAATCAATAGAGAATATATAACAACAAACTAGGAAACATACACATTCACCAACCCCAAAGTTAAAAGAAAACAAGCAAGCAACAATGAAAAAACCTTATAAGAACCCATGAGAGGGACAAACAATCACATTTCAATAATCAGCTTCAATGTGATTGGATGAAATGCACCTCTGAAAAGACACAGAATGGCAAACTGAATAACAAACCATAACCCAATTATTTGTTGCATCCAGGAAATTCATCTCACCAGAAGGGACACACACAGACTCAAAGTTTAAGGATGGAAAACGAGTTTCCAGGCAAATGGATCACAAAAGAAGGCAGGAGTCATGATTTTAATATCAGCCAAAACAATCTTTACGATATCAAAAATTTAAAAAGATACAAAAGGACACTACATAATGATAAAAGGATAAATCCATCAACAAGAAATATCCATCCTAAACATGTATGTACCCAACACAGGAGCACCAGCATTCATAAAACAACTACTAATAAACTAAAAAAAGATGTTGACTCTAAAATTATTATAGCAGGGGACTTGAATACCCCACTAAAAACCCCAGATAGACCATTGAGGCAAAAAATCAACAAGGAGATTCAGAACCTAAATGTGCCACCTGACCAAATGGATTTAATAGATACAGATTATTCCACCCAACAACCACAAAATATACATTTTACTCATCATCACATGGAATATACTCCAAGATTGATCACATCCTTGGCCATAAATCAAGCATTAAAAAATTCCACAAATTTGAAATCTTGCCATGCACATTCTCAGACCACAATGGAATTTAAACAAATATCAACATCAACAAAATTTCCCCAAAGCCCACAAAAACATGGACACTAAGCAGCATGATGCTGAAGTAACTACTGGGTCAACACTGAAATTAAAGCAGAAATTAAAAGCTTCCTGGAAATAAATGAAAATGAAGAAACATCTTACCAAAACCTCTGGTATGTCATGAAAACAGTTCTAAGAGGGGAATTTATATCTCTATGAGAACATATCAAGAAAATAGAAAGATCACAAATTGAGAACCCAACAAATCACCCAAGGGTGTAGAAAGAGAAGACCAACAAAACTCTAACTTTAGTAGAAGCATCCAAATCACCAAAATAAGAGCCCAAATACATGACATAGAAGACAAAAGTATCATAGAAAACATCAACAAAACAAAAAGCTTGTTCTTTGCAATAATTAGCAAGATTGATGGACCCCTAGCCAGAGTGACCAAGAAAAATAGAGAAAAAGTCCAAATAAACACAATCAGAAATACAAAAGATCAAATCACAACCGATCCCAAAGAAATACAAGATTATCAGAGATTACTATGTACACCAATAAGGAAACAAACTTGATAAGTCAAATGAAATGGAGGACTTTCTGACATCACACAACCTCCACAGGTTGAAACAAGAAGATATTGAGACACTAGATAGACCAATAACACCCCAGGAAATTGACTCTGTCATAAAACTACCTTAAAAAAAAGCCCTGGCCCAGATGGCTTTCCAGCAGAATTCTACAAAATGTACATGGAAGAGCTGATACCAGTCCTACTGAAAACACTCCAAAAAAGAAAGAGAAAGAAAACATTTCAGGCAATTGAGAAAGATGGAATTCTCCCCAAATCATTTTATGAAGCTAACATCACACTGATACCCAAACCAGGTAAAGATCCAACAAAGAAAGAGAACTACAGGCAACATCCCTTATGAACATGGGTGCAAGAATCCTAATCAAGGTGCTAGCAAATTGGATCCAGAAACACATCTCAAAAATCATCCACCATGACCAAGTCAGTTTCATTCCCCGGATGCAGGGTTGGTTCAACATTCATAAGACCATAAATATAAATAAATATATCAACAGATGTAAAAATGAGAACCACATAATTATGTCATTAGATGCAGAAAAGGCTTTTGATAAAATCCAGCATCCCTTCTTGATAAAAACACTCAGACACCTAGGTATAGAAGGAGCATACCTAAAAATCATAAGTGCCATCTATGATAAGCCCACAACTAACATATTGCTAAATGGACAGAAACTGGAAACATTTCCCCTGAAAACTGGAACAAGACAAGACTGCTCACTCTCACCCCTCTTGTTCAACATTGTGTTGAAAGTCTTAGCTTGAGCAATTAGACAAGAGATGGAAATAAGGGTATCCAAATAGGAAAAGAGGAAGTCAAATTATCCCTCTTTGCTGATGATATGATACTATACCTTGAAAATTCAAGGGAATCTGTCAAAAACCTGCTTGTACTGATAAAGGACTTTGGCAAGACTCGGTACAAAATGTGCAAAAGACAGTTGTATTCCTATACACCAACAATAAGCAGGCAGAAACCCAAATAAAAAGCACAATCCCATTCACAATAGCCACACACACAAAAAAGGAATACCTGGGCATCTTCCTAACCAGAGAAGTGAAAAACCTTTACAATGAGAACTACAAAATGCTTCTCAAAGAAATCCAAGAAGACACAAACAAATGGAAAATATCCCATGCTCATGGATAGGAAGAATCAACATTGTTTAGATGTCTATCCTACCAAAGGCAATCTACAGATTCAAGCAATGCCTATTAAATGACCAACACCATTCTTCTCAGACCTGAAAATGGCAATATAGAAATTCATATGGAAACATAAATGACCACAAATAGTCAAAAGAATCCTTAGTAAAAGAAATGAAGCAGGAAGTATCACACTTCCAGACTTCAAACTTTACTATAAGGTTATAGTAATCAAAACAGCCTGGTAATGGTACAAGAATAGGCAGATAGACCAATGGAACAAGATAGAGATTCTGGAAGCAAAGCCTCAATTTCTCAACCAACTCATCTTTGACAAAGCCTCTACCAACAACCACTGGGGAGAGAAGAAGCTTCAGTAAATGGGACTGGGAAAACTGACTGATCACATGCAGAAGATTGAAACAGGATCCCTACCTATCACCATATACAACAATTAACTCTAAATAGATCAAAGACCTAAATGTAAAACCTCAAAATATAAGAACCTTAGAAAACGCAGGAGACACTCTTATGGAAATAGGAACCAGCAACCAATTCCCGATCAGAACCCTTAGCTCCCATACCATAAGAAATAAGATAGACAAGTGGGACCTCATCAAACTGACAAGCTTCTGCAAAGCAAAAGAAATCATCAAGAGAGCAGGATGACAGCCCATACAATGGGTAAAAATATTTGCCACTGTTTATCTGACAAAGGCCTAACATCTAGGATCTACGTGGAACTCAAACACACCAAAAGGAAAAAAAAAGCCCCATTAAAAAGTGGGCGAAAGATATGAATGGGTACTTCTCAAAAGAATATATACGGCAGCCAACAGACACATGAAAAAGTGCTCAGCCTCACTCATCATCAGAGAAAGCAAGTCAAAACCACATTGAGACACCACCTAACCCCAGTAAGAATGGCCATCATTAATAAAACAAACAACAACAGATGCTGCAAGGATGCAGAAAAAGAAACACTTCTGTACTGCTGGTGGGAATGCAAACTAGTGCAGCCTCTTTGGAAGACAGCGGCAATTTCTGAAAGAACTAGAAATTGACTTTCCATATGACCCAGCAATTTCCCTCTTCGGAATTTACCCAGAGGAACTCAAATCATTCTACAAAAAAGATATCTATGCACACGTTTTTTGCACCTCTATTCACAATAACAAAAACATGGAACCAACCATGCTGCCCAGGGAAGCTGGACTGGATTAAAAAAATGTGGCACATATACATAATGGAATATTATGCAGCTATAAAGAAGGGCAAACACATGGATTTCACAGCAACTTGGATGGATTTAAAGTCTAATTACCCTGTGATCTATCACAGAAACAAAGAACAGAGTACCATATGTTCTTACTCATATGTGGACCTTGAACAATTATCATAACACTATGAGAAGGGAATTGGCAGTAGTGGGAAACTGTCAGGGGTAGGGGAGGGATTGGCAGTTGAGGGAAACTGAGGGGCACACCTCATCAACAAGGGTACCTGCATAATGAACATTTGTATACCTAAACCTGAATTGTACCCCACATCTTTAAAATAAAAGCAACAACCACAACAAAAACAAACCTGTGTTCTCTTTTACCTCAGATGGGCTCATACTTTGACTCCTATGTATGTCCTGCCAACTTCCACGTGTTGTCTCCAGCCCCTGTTGCTCTGTTGAATTCCAGAATTGTATATTTAACTTTTCATTTGGTGTTTCCACTTGAATTCTTACAAGTAACTCAACGTTATTATTTGTAAAATTGACTCTCTGACTTTCCTCCTAAACTTGGTTCTCCCACAGTCTGGCCCATCTGAATAAATGGTGGTTCCATTTTTCAATTATTTAACCAAAGTTGATGAAGTTATCCATAACTGTTATTTTTCTTTTGTCTCATACTTAATTTGTCAGGAAATCCTGTAAGTCTACTTTTAAGTGCAATTCCGTATCTAGGTATTTTATATTGATACTGCACTAGACCAAGCCACTGCCAGCTCTCAGGGGAATACTGCCTTTGTCTTCAATAATTTGCATCTCTTAATGAAGAATGGCAGAAACTAGACAGCAGGTTTATTGCTAGTTCTTTTTTTTTTTCTGAAACAGCATTATTATAATTTGGTGGGTCTTATATAATTGACTTATAAATTATGTAATCACAGTAAAACTACTTAAAATATTTCCTTTATGATCATTAAACATTATGAATTGTGATCTTTAGTAAAGTCTTGAGAAGAATTTATTCTTCTACGATTTTCAGTGGTGGGCTCTTGCTCAAGAATAAAGAACAAGCTCAGAAATATTAGCAAAGAGAAAGACTAAGCTAAATTCAGAGGGACGGTGGCTGATTCTTCCTTTAGATTTGGGGTCCTTTAAATTTGGGGTTCTTTTGTCACCAAAACAAGTGTGTTCTGCATAACAGAAACCATATAAATATATCATTAGTCACCCAGTTTTTATAAATCATTGAAGTATCATATTTCCAGAGTCAAGGGTAGCATTTATGGTTATTAATTTCTACATTGCAAAAATTTTTAATTTTGTTATTGCATTGGACTAGTTCTCCTTTGAAATTGCAATTTTAGGACCTGTAGTTTATATAAGTTGATAGTCATTAAAATGGATTATTTATCCATTCAAATAAATGTCAACTGGCTTTAATAATTTGCTATTATTGTTTATCTCAGGTTGTTTCATCATCAGTGATTCCTTAGGATTTCACATTTGTCAAAATTGTTCTTTAGATGCCCATAAAGCACTCCTAGAATTAGAATTTTCTCATAACTTTTAAGATATTTGGAAGGAGTCGGGAATTAACTTGATCTCTTTGCTGCTTTGGCATCCTACTTAATTGCTACAAAGTCTCCTATAAAAGCCATTGTCTCATCAGCAACTATCTTATTTGCAATATAATATATTAAATGTAAAATTTTATGAATTAGGTTATCTTTTTTTGTTAATCAATATTTTTTATTATGGTTTTGTGGGGTACAGTTAAGGGTTAGGTGTACAATTACGTTTCATTCAGGCACCCTGTTGATAAGAGGTGTTTTCCCATCCCCAGACAGATATTTGCTACTGTTAATCCCATCCCCCTCCCCCCCATAGTTTCCCAGTACCGTCAGTCATTTTCTTATACTATTATATTGGATGTTCAAGGTTCATTATATGAGTGAGAACATATGATACTCGGATCTTTGTTTCTGTGAGAGGTCACTCAGTAATATAGACTCTAGTTCCATCCAGGTTGCTGCGAAATTCATGATTTTGTTCTTTTTTATGGCTGCGTAGTATTCCATCGTGTATATGTACCACATTTTTTAAATCCAGTCCTCTTATGATTGGCAGCATGATTGTTTCCAGGTTCTTGCTATTGTGAACAAAGCTGCGATAAACATACATGTGCAGGTATCTTTTTTATAGAGTGATTTGAGTTCTTCAGCGTATATTCCCAGTAGGGGGATTGTGGGATCATATGGAAGGTCAATTTTTAGAGCTTTTAGGAATCGCCACACTGCTTTCCACAGAGGTTGCACTAGTTTACACTCCCACCAAGAGTGTAGAAGTGTTCCCTTTTCACCACACCCTCTCCAGCAGCTGCTATTTTTTGAGTTGTTGATAATTGCCATTCTGACTGGAGTTAGGTGATATCTCAGTGTGGTTTTGATTTGTATCTCCCTGATGATTAGTGAGGTTGAGCATTTCTTCATGTGTTTGTTGGCTGCTCGGATGTCTTCTTTTGTGAAGTGTCTGTTCATATCTTTTGCCCATTTTATAATGGGGTTGTTTGTTTTCTTCTTTTCAGTATGTTTCAGTTCCTTGTAGATCCAGGATGTTAAGACTTTGTCAGACCTAGAGTTGGCAAGTGCTTTTTCCCAGTCTGTAGGCTGTCTCCCTGCTCTCTTGATGGTTTCTTTGGCTTTGCAGAAGCTTCTCAGTTTAATAAGGTCCCACTTGTCTATCTTCTCTCTTATGATCTCTGGGTTTTGGGTTTTGTACAGGAATTGGATGCCAGTTCCGATTTCCATGAGGGTATTTCCTTCCTTTTCTAAGGTTCTTATGGTTTGAGGTTTTACATTTAGGTCTCTGATCCATTTGGAGTTAACCTTTGTGCATGGGGATAGATAGGGGTCCTGTTTCAATCTTCTGCATGTGGTCAGCCAGTTTTCCCAGCACCATTTACTGAATAGGTTCTCCTCTCCCCAGTGGTAGGTGGTGGGGGCTTTGTCGAAGATGAGTTGGTTGAGGAATTGAGGTTTTGCTTCTGGAATCTCAATTCTGTTCCATTGATCTATATGCCTGTTCCTGTACCAATACCAAGCTGTTATGATGATTGTAGCTTTGTAATAAAGTTTGAAGTGTGGTATTGTGATACCACCTGCTTTGTTTTTTTTTGCTGAGGATTGTTCTGGCTATTCTGGGACGTTTGTGTTTCCATATGAATTCCTGTGTTGTTTTTTCTAGGTCTGAGCAGAATGTTGTTGGTAATTTAATGGGTATTGCATTGAATTTGTAGATTGCCTTAGGTAAGATGGACATCTTCACAATGTTGATTCTTCTGATCCATGAGCATGGGATATTTTTCCACTTGTTCGTGTCAGCTTTGATTTCTTTGAGCAGTATTTTGTAATTTTCATTGTAAAGGTCTTTCACGTCTCTGGTTAGGAAGATGCCAAGGTATTTCATTTTTTTTTTGTGGCTATTGTGAATGGAATTGTGTTTTTTATTTGGGTTTCTGTTTGTTTATTATTGTGTAGAGAAATGTGATTGTCTTTTGTACATTTATTTTGTATCCTGAGACTTTGCCAAAGGCCTTTATCAATGTAAGGAGGCTTTTGACAGATTCTCTTGGGTTTTCAAGGTACACAATCATATCATCTGCAAAGAGAGATAACTTGACTTCCTCTTTTTGTATTTGAATACCTCTGATTGCCTCCTCTTCTCTGATTACTCTAGCCAGGACTTCCAATATTATGTTGAACAGGATGGGTGAGAGTGGGCATCCTTGTCTAGTTCCAGTTTTCAGGGGAATTGGTTCCAATTTTTGTCCATTTAGGAGTATGCTGGCTGTGGGTTTCTCGTAGATGGCTTTTACTATTTTGAGGTATGTTCCCCGTATGCCTAGATGTTCAAGGGTTTTTATCAAGAAGGGGTGCTGGATTTTATCAAAAGCTTTTTCTGCATCTAATGATATGATCATGTGGTTTTTGTTTTGACATCTGTTGATGTATTTAATTACATTTATGGTTCTACGAATATTGAACCAGCCTTGCATGCCAGGAATGAAGCCTACTTGGTCATGGTGGATGATTTTTGAGATGTATTGCTGAATCTGGTTTGCTAGGATCTTGTTGAGAATTTTAGCATCTATGTTCATCAAAGATATTGGCCTGTAGTTCTCATTCTTTGTTGGATCTTTACCTGGCTTGGGTATCAACGTGATGTTGGCTTCGTAAAATGATTTGGGGAGAGTTCCATCTTTTTCAATCACCTGGAATACCTTCAGTAGGATTAGTATCAGCTCCTCCTTAAATGTCTTGTGGAATTCTGCTGGAAAGCCATCTGGACCAGGGCTTTTTTTTGTAGGAAGTTTTCTTATTACGTAGTTGATTTCCTTGATTGTTATTGGTCTATTTAGTGTCTCAATTTCTTCTTGTTCCAACCTAGGTAGGTTGTGTGATGTCAGAAAGGCCTCTATTTCCTTAAGGTTTTCAAGTTTGTTTCCATACAAGTGTACGTAGTAGTCTCTAATGATCTTTTGTATTTCTTCAGGGTCAGATGTGACTTCATCTTTTGTGTTTCTGATTGTGCTTATTTGGTTTTTTTCTTGTTTTTTCTAGGTCAGTCTAGCTAGGGGACCATCGATCTTGTTTATCCTTTCGAAGAACCAGCTTTTTGTTTCATTGATTATTGTATTATCTTTTTGTCCTCTATGTCCTGGATTTGGGCTTTTATTTTTGTGATCTGGATTCTTCTGCAGAAATTAGGGTTTTTGTGGTCTTGCTTTTCCAGCTTCTTTAGGTGGCTTGTTAGGTTGTGAATTTCGGTTCCTTCCATTTTCTTCATGTGTGTTTTTAGGGATATAAATTCCCCTCTTACTACAGCTTTCAGGGCATCTCAGAGATTTTGGTAAGATGTTTCTTCATTTTCATTTGTTTCCAGGTAACTTTTGATCCCTGTTCTGATTTTGTCGTTGACCCAGGAGTTGTTTAGCATCATGCTTTTAGTGTTCATGTCATGTGGGGTTTGGGGGGGACTTTGTTGGTGTCAATGTTTATTTTTATTCCACTGTGGTCCAAGAAGGTGTATGGTAGAACTTCGGTCCTTTTAAATTTGCTTATGTTTGATTTATGGCCAAGTATGTGGTCGATCTTAGAATATGTTCCATGTGGTGATGAGCAGAATTCATATTCTCCAGTCTTTGGATGGAGTGTTCTGTAGGTATCAATTAAGTCCACTTGGTCCAATGTCACATTGAGGTTCCGGATCTCCTTGCTGATTTTTTGTCCTGATGATCTGTCTAGGGTTGTGAGTGGGGTATTAAAGTCCCCAGTTATGATAGTGTTAGAGTCGAATCTTTCTTTTGTTTTCCCAGAAGTTGCTTTATGAAAGTTGGCGCACCTATGTTGGGTGCATATATGTTTCGGATAGATATTTCTTGTTGATGGATTGAGCCTTTTATCATTATGTAGTGGCCTTCTGTATCTTTTTTGATTTTTAATAGCTTGAAGGGTATTTTGTCTGAAATTAAGATCGCTACTCCACCTTTCTTTTGTATTCCGTTCGCCTGAAAGTTTGTTTCCCATCCTCTTACTTTGAGTCTGTGGGTGTCCTTTCTAGTGAGGTGAGTCTCTTGAAGGCAATAGATTGTTGCCTGATGATATTTTATCCATTTTGCCATTCTATGTCTTTTCAGTGGTGCATTTATTCCATTCGCATTTAGGCTAATAATTGAAATGCAAGAGTTGATCCCTGTCATAAGGTTCTTATAGAGTTGTTCCTCCTTGTTTGTTGTCTTTATTTGGGTTTTGGAGTTGGTTCATGTGTGTTTTTAATCTTTTGCCTGTACTCTTGTGAAGAATGCTGTTGTTCTTTTTTCTTTTTCTTCTATGTTCAGTACTTTCTTAAGTGTTTCTTGTAGAGGTGGTCTGGTGGCAGCGTAGGCTCTTAGGGATTGGATATCTGGAAAAGATTTCAATTCTCCCTCACTAATGAAACTTAGTTTGGCTGGGTAGGTTATTCTTGGTTGAAATTGTTTCTTTTTTAGAACTTTGAAGATAGGGCTCCAGGCTCTCCTGGCCTGAAGTGTTTCTGTGGATAAATCTGCTGCTATTCTAACTGGTTTTCTCTGGTAGGTAGTCTGGCCTTTTTCTCTTGCTGCCTTTAGGATTTTTCCTTTTATAGCTACTTGGTTTAGGCGAATTATTATGTGTCTGGGAGTTGGTCTTCTCATTTGATGTCTTGCAGGGGTTCTCTGAATCTCTTGTGTTTGAATTTTTTCATCCTTAATGAGATGAGGGAAGTATTCTTGAATGATTTCATGAAATGTTTGTTCCAGTGTGGCTTCTGTTTCTCTCTCTGCCTCAGGAAGGCCAATTACTCTTACGTTTGGTCTCTTGAAGTTGTCATTCATCTCTTGCAGGTTTTGTTCTGTTTTTTTGAGCTTCTTTTGTATGCTTTTGACAGTTTGGGTTAGTTCTGTGTTTTGGTCTTCTGAGATTCTTTCTTCTGCTTGGCTGATTCTGCTTTCCATGCTTATTAGTCTGTTGTTCATTTCCATCACAGTATTCTTTACTGCTGTCATTTCTGACATCAGCTCCTTCCTATTTTCCTCTTGTCTCTCCTCAATTTTTTAAATTCTCTCCATTAATGTCTTGATGTCTGTGTTTGTTGCATGTAACCAGTCATTCTGGGGGCTCTTCATTGTTTGTGTTCCAGAATCTGTTTTCTCAGTGTCTGATCTCCCAGGGTGCTGTGTGAGACCTATATTCTTCTTTTGGTTTTTCCTCATTTGTGTGGTTTTTCCCCTTCCCTACTTTTTCCTTCCCTCCACGTTACCGTTTAATTCTGTTGTTCAGGGGTAAAGGGATTGGTTTTACTTCTGTTTGTTCCATCTCCTATTCTTTATGTATGTCCTCTTACTTTGTCCAATTCTGGAGTTGCACTGTTAGTTGGAGGTAGTCCTTTTTGCAATTTTGAGATTTGCTTAAGGGGAGAGCTGTGATTCAAAATCTGTCTGCAGGTCCTGGTATTAGCTGACAGGTCTGTGGATAATGTGGAACCCACTTCCCACTGCCCTGGAATCTGTCTGTGCCATGGGGCAGTAGGTTTACTCCCTGAAATAAAATGTGGTTAGCAGAGGGGAGAGAATGGAACAGATAGTGGGTTGAAGAGGGGAGTGGAGTGATAGAGGAGTATGCGGCGAAACAAACGAGTTTGTCAACAAATACAGAGAGATGCCAATACTGAAACAGATAAAAACAATAGACCACAGCTACAGACCAACCGACTCTCATACAAAAAATAAAAATAAAACATATAGTGATGCTAACATACAAGCTAACCAACTACCTTGTTAGTGTGCTGTTCCTCTATACAAAGATATGGTTTACAGAGAGAAGAAAAGAGAAGAAAAGGAAAAGGAAAAAAAGAAAAAAGGGAACAATACAGTAGGAATAGAATTCAGTCATTAATAGAATCAATGAAGCACACTCTGAGACATTTCATTTAAGTCCAATGTCCTTTCATATCTGATTTCTAGTTTTCTTTCAAGCTCTAAATTAGTTTGCAGTTAGGGTCAGTTGCCCCTGATCTGCTGTGAAGGACAGGTCAGATTACCCTCGTTCAGCACTCTGGCCTATGTCTTTATCAAGCTTGTTTCGCCCGTTTCGGTGTTGTTACCGTGAATCACCAGCAGGTGGTGCTATCTCAGCTGCTCGCCCCAGAAGGGGTGGGGCTGGACAGGAACAAGATGGCTGCCTGCCTCAAGGCAGGCAACAGGAGCCGTACGGTGGGCCGGCAGGACAGTCTCGGTCGCAGGAGAGGTGGCAGCGATCCCAGCAGATCTTCCCTGAAGGGGTTTGATTTGGATTGCCTCGGGCCCAGGTGGTGTGATGTGCTACGGGTGTCACGGAGGCTACGGCGGCGGCGGCGGCAGAGGCGGCGGCGGCGGTGGGGGGAGGGGCTCTGGCGGCGGCGGCACAGTTTGCGCCGCAGTGACTGTCCAGTCCATTGCGATGTTCCAGCAGTGGCAACGGCCGAGCTCCGTATGAAGAGCAGGATGCGATGTTGGAGTCCACAGCCCCCTGGGGTGAGAGTCAGAGACCCACTGCAGCTCTCCTTTGCAGAGGGCTTCAGAGACCGGGTTGCCCCATCGCCATCTTGCCGCTTCTCCGGTTACCTGGTTTTATGCGATGTGATTCCCTTTGAATTCTTATTTCAACTATGTTTATGTGCTTTGTGACATTTAGGTTGTATTCATACTTTTGGTAGTTCTTATTTTAGTAAGGACTGATGTTCTTCAAATGCAAATTCTTACTTTTATTTGTATCAGCACTGTAAGCAATGTGCTTATTTTCTAATTGATTTTTTTGAGTTCATGGATAAACATTGATAGTGACATCAGTAATGATTTACACGTTAAGGACAGAAGACAAAATCTTTAAAAAGTGAAACATAGTATATTCTTTTTTTTTTTTTTTTTTTTTTTGAGTTGGAGTCTCACTCTGTTGCCCGGAGTGGAGTGCAGTGGCCGCTCCCGGCCACCGCAGCCTCGATCTGCTGGGCTCCAGCGATCCTTCCACCTCAGCCTTCCAAGTAGCCGGAATTACAGGCATGCGCTACTATGCCTGGCTGATTTTTTTATTTATTGTAGAGATAAGGTCTCGCTGCCCAGGCGGGTCTCAAACCCACGGGCTCAGGCAATCCACTCACCTCAGCCTCCCAAAGGCGCAGGATTACAGGCTGAGCCACCGAGTCCAGCTACATAGTATATTCTTAATGATTATAATTTCATTCTTATAAACAGAAAACTCTTCCTGATAGTTTAGATTACCTTTGTCCATTTTCTTCTTTATGCAGCAATAAAAGCTAATTTGTGGAACATACTTCAATTCCAAAGATAGCCTTTTAGTAGTTATAAATAGTCTCAAATGCATGTTATAACACATCCTTTCATGCTATATAAGCCAGGGGTTTAGGATACACACAAAGTTGATATTTCTCAAATCACTCGTGATTTTTTTCAGACACCTTGTATTTTAGTATACTAGGGATGATTTGGCAGATTTAAAGGTTGGTTTGCTCTATAATACTACAGTCTAAGAGAGTATTTTCTTGGCTTTTAAATCTAATCTTGGAGGCTGAAGAATAGACTTTCTTTCAAAAATTTTTTTCTTGGACTTTTTTGTCTTTGAGACCTATCAAATTCTTAGTTTCTGAAGGAAATAAAGAAATAGAACTTCAAAACATTCTGTAGAAACTTTCTCATCTTTCCCCCTCTTTTGTAAGGAAACATTTCAAATAGTAACAAATGTTATAGTCTTAGTAGAATTTTATTTTTTTATTATATTGAATATAAAATTAAACTGAAGAGATGCTTTTACCAGTTCATTTACTAAAACATTTCCTTTATTTATATACCCCTAGATACATTTTATATACAGGGACAGAAAGGTCAGAAACTTAGACTAAATTAGAGTTTGTTTGTTTTTTTTAAGACTTTTGTCTTACAAAATCCTCTATTGTCAGAACAGCTCATACTATGGCTTAAGCTGTTATTTAGAAATATTTTAAATTGTCATATTATTCTTAAAAGCACAACCATTTTATGTAACTGTATTTATTAAGATCCTCATGGGTAAAAATCTGAAAAACACAAAAGATGACTGACATGTGGCCAGCCATGGAACTACAGGGTAGGAAGGTGGACAGGCCTTGAAGGCAACTTCAGCTCGAAAATCGGCGGTGGTCTCTCTACCCGTTCTGACCTCTTTCCTCATTTGTAATATTAGATCAACAATAGAACCCACTTCCCAGGACAAATGACGCATATAAAGCATTCTTTTATTTGGCACATAGTAATTTTCGATGCTCTGCTCTAAACTATTATTTTTGTGTTTTGTTTTATTTCATTCTTGTTCTTTCTCCAGTCACTGAAGATAGCTGTTGGAACCAGAGTGATAAGACTGGTCTGGTTATCACTCTCGTCCTGTGACTGAAATCTGTAGGGGAAGCTGTTTTTCATAATTAAGTCTAGCCTCTTTACTGCATATGCATGCCTTTAATATATTCAAAATATTTAAGACTTTAAAAATTTAAGGCTAATTGATTTGTAAAGTTCACAGTATGAGTATTCTTTTTGAAGCAATAATTTACAAAAAAATTAAGCACAATATGAAAAAGATAATTATATAAAAACTGAACAATACTAATTCAAGTTGAAGCATAGTCAAAGGCACCTGGGATGCTAACTGCTGTAGGTGAGATTTAAATTAAGATGAAGAGTCCTAGTTTCTGAGTAGCTAGAAAATGAACAGTCCTTGCATCTTATTATCTTATAAAATAAATTATACAGCTTCAACTTGTGAGATAGGCAGCATTCTGACAAATGCGAATGAAATTTCCCCTTTCGAAAGGTTTCTAACTCATACATTGCCTTGAACTTGCACTCCAGTATGGTGTCTCCGTTGCACCCGCGTGGATTGTGAAGCTGAGGCTCAAGGCCCGTGAGGGGGGCCTTTTTGACCCTTCGCTGCCATCAGATAATATGGCAGCGGTTACTGGGAGAATCAGGCCCTGGCTCAACATTCCAACTCTGCTGCATGGCGAAAGGACACAAGCCTTCACAGAGGTGGGAGCAAGAGCAAGGAGAGCCCCACGGCTTGCCTATGGCGCTTAATGTGCAGCAAGCCTACCTACTAGCAAAGACAGCCAACAAATTAGAAACGAGCAGATTGTGTTTCCCCCTTTTAGAGGAGTAAGAAAAGGAACAGGCAAAGAGGTGGACAGAGTAATCAAGACATAGCTGCTGCTTCAGTTTGTCATCAGGAAAAATAGTTGATTATGAATAAAATAAAGGAATTCAGTAAAGTTAAGCTACTGCTAAGTGAGAAATACCAGCATATTAGGTGAAATATTTTTCATTAATTTGAAGAATTTGTATAAAGTAAATTTGTATAAAGCAAAATATGAGAATGTTCATAGTACAATAGTCAATAAAAACAATACACAAAGGTGAATAGCCCAGATTTGCTGGTCTTTTAATGGAAAACAATGTTCCATTTCAGGTATGGCCCTATAAGGCATATGTAAAGAAGATGCAAGTTAAGCTGAAGATTTAAAAAATGCTAAAGTAACATCTGTCCGTTTCTTCAAGCCACGGTTAATGTCATGATGGTAGTTCTGTACAAATAAAAAATAATATGTGACAATAGAGTTTTCAAATTCATTAAAAAATATACTTGGAAGAAGGGATCCAAGTCAATGGGACTGAATATGAACAAAAATAGAGAGATCCAGACACCAGTGTTGGTTTATGAGCTATGGGCCTGGTCCACCTTATCTTGCTGTGTTCTTTGTTGAAATGTTGTCTCTCCCCTCTGCAGTGTCTTGTCCCAGCCTGCTTGAATCATGCTCTGCTTGTTGTCACATTGTCACCGGTGCTTTCTGTCAGTGCCACCTCCTGGCAGGTCATCCAGTGTCCAGTGTGAGTGGCTTCAGTGGCTGAGAGCGGCAGGGGCGCAGGAAGAAGAGTGTGGACTCGCTACTAGGAAAGCAGGATAAAGTGGTCATTCCTCAGGCTGGGTGGAGTCTCTGAGCATCGTCTCCACATCTGGGGGCATCTGCGTGCTGCCCCTCTGCCTTGAGCACCTTTCCAGAGTTCACTGAGGAACAGGAAAAATGGGTCTTCTGAGCTTATTTCCCGTTGCTGCCTTTGATATAATAAGGATCAAGAGCATAGATGCAACTTGCAAAACTAATTTAACATTTCTCTGTAAGAGTGAATTAAATATAGCATTTCATGCAATGTAATGACTTTTTAAACTAGGTCTCACTCTCCTCAAGTCAGTGGTTCTCTATATGATCTCAGTAATGTAGACAAATGAACATCCAGAATCTGATTCCATCTCTGCCCTCAACAGCTCCTGCGAGTTCACAGAAAGGAAGTAGAAGCAGGGGGAACAGAGACATTGATTTCACACTTGAACAGGCCAGCTTAATGCTAGGAGATTTGTATTCATTATTATGTTTATGCAAGATAGCAACACTCTGAGGCACTTGTCTTATTCCTATTTAAAAAGAAAATGATAAAACAGAATTAGGAAGATTAAGTAACTCGTCTTAGAGCTACATAACTAATTGCTGGAGAAGTTGAGATTCAGATTCAGAGCTGTCCAGTTCCTCATTCTGCACTAATATCTACCACTTAAGAAATTATTTTAGGAACTAGCTTATTGGAAACTTTCACGTACCAGGAAGGTTATCGTATTAACCTTTATGTGCACGTTTGAACAAGAACACGCAATCTTTTTTGTGTGACTTCAGTTTTACCCACACTGAGATGTTTTTCCACGGTAAGTTATAGTGTGCTTCACACCTTCTACTCTGGCTCTGCTCCCTTTGAGATCAGTTGTGTGCTTTTACCAGATGGTTAACTTTGGGTATGGTAGTCTGTGACCATCATCACTTTTTTTGTCTAAGTTGCTATCCCCAAATAACTAACTTATAAGAAAATTGCATTGGACTTTCACCAATACAACTGTTTTTAGTTTTGATACACCAGCAAATAAATCCTCTGTCCCAGTGACAAAAAAAGGCCATATTAGCTCACAGTTGATGATGGCTGGCATTTCAGCATAACATGAAAAATGGAAATCATAAAGAACTCTACTGACATTTTGCACTATGTACGTTCTTTCTATGAAAGATGGAGGTGCTTCATTTATGCATTTTAAGGAACAAAATTTAGCTAGCAGTTAAAAGTATTTAACCCACATCAAGTCTTTTATGCAGGCTATAGCACTAATTTTATTACAGAAATTGCATTGCACTTAACAGCTGATGAACTATCTTACCACAGTAATGTATTTTTCATTAAAGTGAAACATTGTGCTTCAAAAGCGGGAGCTGAGAACCAGGCCTTGAATTGGACTGCTGCATGCATTATGTACAACTGCTGTCTTCCAAAAGAGCATGTAACTGGATGGGTCTCTCAGTTTATTACTGCGTGAAGATGAGCAGATATAAACTCTAATTAAAGAGATGCCATACATTGTTTTTTTGCAACTTGGGTGACTTTAACTATTGTACTATCGAACTAGCTTTGGTATATTATAACTGTTGTTTTAATGCTTTATGTAAGCTCAGACGTCTATGTTGAATTTATCATGAAGTTGGAGTATTGATTGTATTTCTACTAGCCAGTATTTCTCTGTTTAATTATGACTCTATCTGCTGCAATATTTTACTTGCTGGCAGTGCGAAGTGAATTTAATTCATTTACTTTTTCATTGTTTCTGATTACCTAAAACATCTTTATTTTAGTAATAAATGGTAAACACATGTGAATGACTACTTAATAATTAATTAAATCCATAATGAAGTGATTATATTTTAAGTATTTAAAGTGTAGCGAAGAAAAACAACATGCTAATAGGAATTGGAGTACTTGGAAGTCTTACATAAATTTGATAATCTTTTTAAAAAACCTTAATAAATTTTAAATATTAAGATGCTTCTTGGTTTGGGCAATATTTTTCCTGACTTATTGTTATAAAAACAATAGAAGTATTATACACCATGACTGATGAGGAAACACATGTGGGTATGAAGCATTAACATTTTTAAAAACTTTTAGAAGTAAAGACAAAAATGGGTAGTTAAATATTAAATTATCTTAGATTTCCAGTTGTTATTAAAAAGTAAGATAAAGTAGGAAATAATCAGAAAAATGAATTGATGGGGAGATAATAGATTTAAGGAGATTATATTAATCCATTTTGTGTGGCTATGAAGGAATACCAAGACTGGGTAATTTATAAATAAAGGAGGCTTAGTTTGGCCTCCAGTACTGTGTGATGCCAGTGTCTGCTTCTGGAGAGGCCTCAGAAAGCTTCTAATCATGGTGGAGAATGAAGGGGAGCAGGCATGTCACGTGGTGAGGGCGAGAGCAAGAGAGATGCCAGGCTCTTTTAAAACAGTCAGCTCCAGTGGTTGCTAAGACAGGGAGAAGCCACTCATTGCTGTGAGAGCAGCACCAAGGCATTCAGGAGGGCTTGGCTCCAGGGCCCGATTTTTAGAGCTTTTAGGAATCGCCACACTGCTTTCCACAGAGGTTGCACTAGTTTACACTCCCACCAAGAGTGTAGAAGTGTTCCCTTTTCACCACAACCTCTCCAGCAGCTGCTATTTTTTGAGTTGTTGATAATTGCCATTCTGACTGGAGTTTTTGATTTGTTTTCCCATGTGAAAAAAGTCTTCAAAGGGAAACATTTTTCAGATGTGGAAGAGGTAAAAAACAAAACAAAACAATAAACGACAACAACAACAAACAGCAGAAGCACTAAAAGGCATCCAAACCGATGCATTCAAAACTGTTTTGAGCAGTAGAACAAGCATCTCAATAGGTATATTGCATCAAAGGGAGAATACTTTGAAGGTGACAAGTGTAAACATGTAAGAATAAATACACCATTTTTTTATAAATAAATTCTGATTTTGGAGGGGGTCCCTCCTCACATAGTCCTCCTAAGAAGATAATTAGAAAACAGTAGAAAATCAATGCAACATTCATATGATAGAGTTTAGTAAGCACAAACTATGTTTTCATTACTGGTTGTGAGTTAGGTCTTGTTGTTGTTGTTGTTGTTGTTGTTGTTTTTTTAATGTTAACAGTATCTGAGCTGATATTCTGAAATTGTTCCATTGCTTAAACTACAAAGTTGTTTTTCAGAAAAATGGATTGGGATGTGTTTTGAGAGTCGAAGTCATCTTTACACAATATTATTCTAGTGTTTGATTCAGCACTGAGTTTATGAAGAACAATACTGGGTGGTTCAATACCTCAGCTAGTGTAACACACACTAAAGCATCAGAAAGCCAAAAAGCTTGGCATAAATTGGAGTAGATAAAATTATAAAATAACTATAATTTTAGTTTTCTCAGGAACCTCTATACTGTTCCCCATATGTACTAACTTACATTTCCACCCACAGTGTGCAAAATCACTTTTCTTCATATCCTCACCAGCATCCATTGTTACCTTTTTGATAAAAGCCATTTTAACTGGGGTGAGGTAGTATCTCAATGTAGTTTTGGTATGCATTTCTCTGATAATTAGTGATATTGAGAACATGGATGGAAAAGAAAACTTGAAGTGAAATGAGCCAGGCACAGAAAGACAAATATTGCATGTTCTCACTCATATGTGGGAGCTAAAAAAAAAAAAATTGCTCTCATGGGGATAAATAGTAGAATGATGTTTTCCAGAGGCTGGAAAGAGTAGTAGGGAGGAAAGAATAAAGAAGGTGTGGTAAATCTGCACAAAAATACAAGTAGGTAGAGGTAATACAATCTACTATTTGGTAAGACAATAGGGCAACTATAGTTAACAATAATGCATTTTGCACTTTAAAGTAGCTGGAATTGTGGAATTAGAATGTTCCTAATATACAGAAATGATAAATGCTCGAGGTGACGGATATCCCAATTACAACAATTTGGTCACTATACATGGTATGCCAATACCAAAATATTACATGTGCTCCATAAATATGTGTAACTATTGTATGTCCATAAATATTTAAAAATTTAATAATCCTTACTGATTAATTATAAAAAAATTTAATAATCTTAAAATGAAGTGAAGTATGACTAGGAAGTCTTAAGTTATAAAGAAAGGACTAGCCAAAAAAGGAAATTTCTACAATCAGTTCTGAAAGATTGATTGGCTGTACCAAAAACCTTATCATTAGAAAAACAAAAGAGGAAAAATAGTACCAGTCATGTGCCTAATTGTTGCCTCCAAATATTTTTTGTTTTTGTTTTTTGTTTTTTTGGGTTTTTTTGAGTTGGAGTTTCGTTCTGTTGCCCAGGCTGGAGGGCAGTGGGCAACCACAGTCTCGACCTGCTGGGCTCCGGTGATCCTCCCGCCTCAGCCTTCCAAGTAGCTGGAACTACAGGCATGCGCTACCACGCCCAGCTAATTTTTTTAAATTTATTGTAGAGATGAGGTCTTGCCGAGTTGCCCAGGTGAGTCTCGAACCCACGGGCTCAGGCAATCCATTCACCTCAGCCTCCCAAGCGTGGAATTACAGGCTGAGCCACCGAGCTCAGCTTGTCCCCAAATATTTTACATCTGAAATGCATGAGGATGAAGTAACATAACTTGATCTTCATATAGATGTAATGTTTATATTGTTTCCCTTTTACATAAGCATGACACATTTTGATTTCTCATGCTTAGGGTAAGACTACATTTAGCGAAAGAAAAACAAGGGACCCAGCTTTCAGCCCACACGTGATTTAAGCTCTCAGCCCACACATGATTTAGTAAGGACCAGTCATTGGAATCAGGGTTCGTAGACCTCAAGCAGGATGCTGACGAAAACACCCTTTCCAGCTCTCTGGCCCAACCTCAGTGATACTCCTGGGATCTGATGACTGGCTTCAACACTAGTCCTGGTTGCCATCAAATATCCTGACACAGACCTTGAAGATATTTATCATTCAGTCTGAGGTAAAAGTCAAGCGTGTTTTTTCCCGGTTCTCTCCAAGACCAACTCGTGCAGGACATCAGTTGGAGAGAAGAACTGAAGCCTGGGCTATAGTGTACAAACCATTGTCTTAGCCTTTGCAGTGGAAGTACATCACATTCTGTTTCTTTTATTTCTGGAAAAGATGCTAATTGCTGCCATTGTTAAGTTTCAGATTTACCCGATTTGCTTAACTAAATTGTCATTAAATTGCTCTGAATAGTTACTTATAAAGAATTTTTTGATCATGTACACCTGTTCACAGTCTACTCAGATGTCACATTTATAAGTGAGGGCATTTTAAAATTAGATGTCAGTCTTTATTTTCATCATTTCCACTTGTTTGAGGAGCAAATTATTTGTCACAATTATTTTCTAACCATCTACAATAGATCTAAATATGCCAAGGATATGTACTAAGATATATAACTATGCCAACAAAGCAGAGAAAATAGGTCATTTTTTTTTTCCTTTGGAGTACTGGAATTGCCGTGTTTAAAGCATCCTTAAAGAATATTTCTAATCCCTAGCTTTTGTCAGTATCACATGCACTCATATGCTGTTTGCCCTATTAATACTGCTTTTAAAAAATAGTCTCTAAACCTAGAGATATGAGTTTGTTTATGGAAAACATGCAACTAATGAAAGTTAGAGCTCCTCTTTAAAAAGAAAACTTTTAAAAGATTTTATGGTAAGAAATCAAGGAGCATGAGAAGTCACTTTCAAGCCACTTTAAGTGCAAATTCATGAGAATTATTAGAAATTTGAATTTTATACTTTTTTGCAAAATAAAATATTTATACTCTATCCTGTGTACCAATTACATTCTTTCTAAGCAGATGTCACTTCAATGCTAGCTTACTAGATACTGAGTAACAACCCATGATTCCAAAGCATAAAAAAGATACTTGAATTTTATCCCAGCCCTGCTTCTTAACAGATACATGAATGGCCATGAAACTATTGAACCTGTTTTCTCTGTAAATGGTGAAAAGTGTGCCTTAACAAAGGAATAGTGGAAAGAACGATACCTGATACTGGAGCTTAGTTCAGCCTCGCGTAGTTAAGTGATCAATAAATGGTAATGAAAATAATAGATAACTTGTTGTTTTAGTACTTCCATATGCTCCAGTATCTAACACAAAATTGGGTGAGAATGAGAAATTTACCTCTGTCACAGAAGCAGAAGTGAATCAAATACTTCAGGCATGCTTCACTTTACTCAGCCCCTGCAGAGAAATTTGCCATCAGAGGGCAACCCCAGTCCAGGGCTCCTGGATCTGGAACTGAAGACCCCTCTTTCAGAGGTGTTATTCATATTTCTCTCAAGTTTGCCACATGTCTCTCCTCTAAAGTCCTGAGAACATTCTAACCTATTGGGGTTTTGGATTTGTACAATTCCCCGTTGTGCTTAATTCTGAATAGAAAATGGCGCACACACACACACACACACACACACACACACACACCAGAAAAACTAAAAGAAAAATAAGAGAAAACCTGAAGACCCAAAATCTCAAATGCAGGAGAATGCACATGCATATAGAATACAACTTTCTTTTTCTAATAAAATTAGAATCGAACCACACATTTTTGTGTCCAGCAAAGATAATTGAGCACACGACCACTATTCTCCTTCTTTCACTCCAGGTTAACAAATTCGTTCAACAAACATATCAGTTGTCTTTACATATCACACACTCTGCCATTTGTTCAAATAAGTGAAAACCAGTCCTTTCTCTAAAGGTGAACTGATGCAAAACGTAAAGAATCCCAATCTATCATGTTACATGCCGTGACAAAGCAGGTATGAGACAGTGTGACTGTTGTTACTACCAGAAGCGAGGGAAGACTGACCCGAGGAGAGAACACTCAAGATGAGTCGTTAAGTTCTAGGAGCAAAGCCAGTAGGCCGAGGAGGGGAGAGCTCCTTTTAGATTTTTTCAGAAGTAGACATGCCAAGGTTTGAAAAGGCGTGATGTGTTCAGAGATCAGTAGGAAATGTTGATGATGAGGGAATGGAATGGGCAGTGGGAAATGAGATAAACAAGGGAAAGGGGGTAAGCCAGTAGCCGTTTCTCAAATAGAAGATCTGCATAATGGATTCTTATCCACATAAAAAATAACTCCTGTGTTCTGTGGAAGAGATGGTTTAGGAGGGCATGGCAGATTGTAGAGGCCAATGTGTCCATGCAATGAATACACACGTGTTCCACTTGAATCTAAAATTTAAAAAAAGAAAAGAAAGTGGAGGGCGTGACAAGTGTTTTGTCCTTACCTCCTTCAGGTCTCTGCTCAAATACCGCCACTTTACACAGGTTGATTCTGCGCACCTTATTCCTATAGTAGCCTCCACTACTGTTTAGCCTCCTGTTTTTAAATAGTTTCCTATTTTTCAAAAATTTTCTTTATTTTAAAGATGTGGGGTACGAGTCCGGTTTAGGCACACAGGTGGACTTGCAGGTAAAGTCTGGGCCTCCCACTGGTCCTCACTCCCCCCTGGTTTAGGATCAGGTGCCTTGAGTGATGTTATTGTCCCCTCCCCACCTCCCCTGGCAGTGTCCTGCCACCTCCGATCCCTCTCTTTTAGTTTTATGACAAATGTTCAGGATCAACTTGTGAGTGAGAACATGTGGTACTCAGTTCTTTGTTTCTGTGCTAGATCACTGAGTATGATGTACTCTCACGCCACCCAAGTTAGTGCAAAGTCTGTAATTGTGTCCTTCTATGACTGTGTAGTATTCCATTGTGCATATGTACCACTTTTATTTAATCCAGTCCACTTTTGATGGATAGCATGTTTGGTTCCATGTTTTTGCTACGGAGAATAGTGCAGCAATAAGCATGCATGTACAGGTAGCTTTTGCTTAGTTCTTCAAGGTATATTCCCTGAAGGGGGATTGCTAGATCATGTAGAAGGTTGATTTTTAGATCTTTTTTTTTAATTGGAATCTCACCCCGTCACCCAGGCTGGAGTGCAGTGGCACACTCATGGTCACCCCAATGTCTACCTGCTGAGCTCCGGTGATCCTTCCACCTCAACCTGCCAAGTAGCTGGAACTACAGGTGTGCACTACCACCCCCAGTTAATTTTTAATTTATTTATTGTAGGGACGAGGTCTCACCAGTTTGCCTGGGCTGGTCTCAAACCTGCAGGCTCCGGCAATCCACTAGCTTCAGCCTCCCAAAGTGCTGAGGTTACAGGCTGAGCCACCAAGCCCAACCCTGTCTTAATTTTCTGTTCTGATTTAAATTTTTCATAAGTCCTGGTTTGTCATTTATATTTTTTATTTTGTTGTATGTATCATGTAGATCAGCAGTTAGGAATTTTAGGAATCACCACACTGTTTGAGGATGAACTAGTTTAAGCTCCCCAAACAGTGTAGAAGCATTCCTCTTTCTTCGCGTCTTCGCCAGCATCTGTTTTTTGATTTTTTAATGATGGCCATTCTTACTGGTGTTAGGTTGCATCTCAGTGTGGTTTTGATTTGCATTTCTCAGATGATTAGTGAGGCTGAGTATCTTTTCATGTTATCTTTTGGGCTGTTCGTATATCTTCTTTTGAGGAGTGTCTGTTCATGTCCTTTGTCCACCTTTTAACTGGGCTGGTTGTTTGTCTTTTTCCTTTCAGCATGTTTGAGTTTCCTATAGATCCTGGATGTTAGGCCTTTGTCAGATGTACAATTAGCAAATATTTTATTTCTTAGTAAACTAATTATTACATTAACAGTTGAGTTATAATATCCCTACTATTATGTAGTTTTTATATCTTTTGAGATTATCACCATGGCTTCAGTGACTAGAATATTGCCTGGAACATAGCAGCTACTCAGTAAATACTTTCGTGAATAAATTAGTTGCCTTCATTCAGGACCTGCATCCCTGAGGACCTGAATGAAGGCAGTTGCCATGGACAGAGCGACGACAGACAAGAGGCTTTTGAGAACTAGAAGCTAGAAAATGAGCTTTGTGACAGGGTAAATGTGATGTGGGAAGAAAGAGGGGCGGAGGGCCTTCTTCACTCCAGGCGCAGGAGGTAGGATGACTTATGATGACGTTTGTAGAGATGGATGCGATTAGTGTAATACGCACAGATGGGGGTGAAGATGATGAATTCCATATTGAACTGTTGAACATCATTGCCTAAGCCAATGGGGAAAAGGAATTATGGGCCTGAGATTGTAGAGAAAGATCTGAGATTAGGGTAGAGATTTACAAACCATTAAAAATTGATAGCAGTGGAAGACGCAGAAAAAAAAAAAAAAAAGTCATAGAGGGCATAGGAAGATAATAGAAATACTGCAAAGTTTAGAGCTTTCAAGATGATATTAAGATCTGGAAATAAACGGATCCCAAATTTTTAAAATGGATATGAAGGATGACAAACATCTACAATTACAAGCCAAAGTTTTTATAGATTTAAAGAAAGCATTGGGAAGGAATCGAAGGAAGCATTTTTGAGGCTGCCACTGTTCATTATGAGGACTTGACATTTTTTTTCAAGCAACAACAGGGAAAAGGGAAAAAAATAACACTTTTTTGTCAGAATGTTTTGTGCTTTTTGCATTTCAAATTTAAGTAGATAAAATGATTAAGCTTTGAGAGCTCAGAAATATGTAAATCTGAGTTCAGAGTCAGATGGTCATGAGGCATAGTGATCCCTACATTTTTTTGTCTTTTGCTCCTTGATAGGGCCAGCACTGGAAGGGGTCGCCCCCCGCCCCCAAAGTCTACACTTCCCATGTCTTATTCTCAATGTACTGATTTATTGTCTAGATCTCCTGTCTTTGGTTCTGTGCTACAAAGCTGAAGTAATTAAACCTCTAATATCTCTTTAACTCACATTAGCATGTAGACAGACTTCTCAGGTATACACCCTTTTCCCCCACTCCTCTCAACTGGTCACCAGAATTCTATTACAGCAATCTCAAAGCTGGGAGCAACGCGATGGATCCTCTGACTGAGAGCTTTTTAAGACAGCATTTGGGAACCACCTGTCCATTGGTAAGCTTCCTCCAACTTACAGTTGGGAACTGTCACTCATCCACTCCCAGTCTGTTGTTTTTACTGGAACTGAGAGTGCTGGATATTGTGACAGGGAAAAAAAGAGCAGAACCAATGATACGTAAGACTCCTGGGATTCCCGAGGAAAAAGCAGGTGCTTTGTACTCTTTCTTGCGAGAAGGCAAGAAGCTGCTGCCGCCGTCTTATAATCGTAAAGGTAAGCGCCGAGTATGATGCCAGATATGTGGAAGGATGTGAGTATGAGACACACAAAAGAGAAAATGGTTGCTTAAGTCCTTCGTAAAGCACTTGTCACGTGTTGTAATCGTGCTACACATTTCATAAACATTGCACCATTTAATTTTCAGCACAACTATGAGGTGGTTATCACTATTTTACAGATGAGGAAGCTGAAGTACAGAAAGGTTAATAAATTTACTCAAAATCGTATAGGGAATTGAGGAGATACAAAAATTAAACCCCAACTCTATTCCAAATCCCACTTTTAATTCCATAGTACTTCCTCTCTGTCTTGGACAGATTTTGGCTACACATTGTGACTTTTATTATGATATCTGGCATGACTTTTCCTCCAAGTTCTGTTTCATACCAGTGCCCTGTCTACATCCCCTTCTTATGTCCGTAAACTCATTCAAAATTGCACAGTTTGTATCTTTATCTGCATATACTGACAGAAGAACTTCCACCCTACAGAAAGGAATCACATTAATAACAGCCTTTGCTGCTCAAGAAGCAATTAGGGTATTCTCTGCAGACTCATTCAATCCCCAGTCGACATCTTAGTCTGTGAAACATAGAGAAACCTAGTTTAATTAAATTAACACAATGAAATGAGTTACTTAAGGATTCGGGATGTGTCTGAGTAAGTACCAGCTACATTAGTTCGGTGAACTTTGGGTTTTTTTTCTGTTTATGAAACCTCATGTAGCACCTGTGTGCCTGGAAATGCTGAGTGTTCCTGTGCTTAAACCTTATTCATAATTTACTTCAATGTCTGTGTAACACAAAGCCCCTAGTTGTGAAATACACACACACACACACACACACACACACACACACACACCCCCCGTGTATGTGAAAATTGCATATGTGCATATAGGAACATATGTAAAGTGTCTTTTAAAACTCTGAAGGAACAATGACCAAACCAATTCACCTTCAAAGACCCCCTGTGTAATGGTTTCACTGTTGTGCTACCTCAGTTAAGTATTATGAAATTCGATCAACTTTGCGTTTTCCTTAATCTGATTTACAGAAAGGTAATTTTCAGACATCAATAAATACTATTTTTGTTTCCACATTTTAAAAAGATGAATAAAAATATCACAGACATTGCATTTTTTAAAAATAAAAATATACTCTAGACTTGCATTTTTTGCTCCAGCATGTAAGAAGTGTAGAAGTGCCACTTTGTTCTAACAAGTTATAATCTCAACAAAATGAAAAGTGGATAACTCGTCTTAGATCCAGCTCTAAGTCAGATCACAGGGAAAACTAGGGCCCCTGAAATTAGACACACATACAGATGAAGAGATTTAACACTTGTCTGAGCAGAAACCCACTGGCAGTGACCTCTTTGGGAGCCAGTGCCGGGACGGCCAGGGTAGGGAAACCTGAATTTATTGCTGGAGCCTCCCTGTGGGCAACTCTGAGTCTTTAAACACTTAAAGGGAGCCAGCCATAGGGGCCTCTCACACTTTTGCACTTTGAGCTCTGGGAACTCTTCCAGGTCTTCACAGTGAATATTGGAAAAAACCCCCAGCCTCTGGGGGGGGGGGTGGTTAAAGTTCACCAGGGAATCTTGTTCTTAACAAGACCTGTGCTGACAAGAAACAATTTTTTTTTTTTTTTGAGTCGGAGTCTCACTCGGTCGCCCAGACTGGAGTGCAATGGCCGCTCCCGCCCCCGCAGCCTCGACCTGCTGGGTTGCGGCCATCCTTCCGCCTCCGCCTTCCGAGTACCCGGAATCACAGGCACGCGCTATCATGCCCGGCAAATTTTTTTGATTTATTGTAGAGATGAGGTCTCGCGGCCCAGGCGGGTCTCGAACCCGCGGGCTCAAGCAATCTACTCACCTCAGCCTCCCAAGGCGCGAGATTACGGGCTGAGCCACCGAGCCCGGCTAAGAAACAGTTTTTACCAGGGATTAAACTTCTGGAATTTTGTCAAAGCCTAACTTACCGAAGGCAGGGAAATGCCTGATCCAGCCACCTCTCGTCATCCTGTTTCTCCTAAGGGCAGAGGTTGGGGGTGGACCTGAGAAGCAGGTGAAGGTCACAGCCCCGGGGTCTGGGCTCCCCAAAACGCAGAGACCTAATTACAGGACTGTAGAACTCTTTCTCTCTCCAAACCGTCCCACTGTGTTAAAAGCTATTTACTGCAGGTCCTTTTACCTAGTACCCCCGGGTCATATTTTCACCAGCATGTGGCAAGGCATACTAAAAGACATTAAGCACAATTTGGAGAGACAGAACAACATAAAACCAGAATCAGCTATGACAAGAATGTTGGAATTATTAGACCTGATTTTTAAAAAAACTGTGATCAATATGCTAAGGGCTTAATGGGATTAGTAGACAACTTGCAAGTATAGATCAATAATGTAAACAGAGATGAATATTCTAAGAAAGAATCACAAAGAATTGTTGCAGATAAAAACAACTAGCAGAAATGGCAAATGTCTTTGATAGGCTCATTAGTAGACTGGACATGTCTGAGCTTGAGAATATGACAATAGAAACTTCCAAAATAGAAAAGGGAAGAGAAAAAGGACTAAAGAAATCAGAACAAGGAAACAGTATTAGAAAAGGAATAAGTGAAGGTAAAATACAAACTTTTTTTTTTGTTTTCTTAATTGATCTAACAGATAATTTACTCAAAGTAATAATAGTAATAATGAATTAGATTGTGCACACTTATGTACATGTGCTTATGTGCAAATAACATGAGTTATAGTAAGGATATAAGGAACAGAAAGGAGGAATTGGGATTATTTTGTTATTATAAAGTTTGTTCACTACTTACAAAACAGTAAAATGTTGTCTTTAAGTGGGCTTGTAAAGGTATATTGCAACCTCTAGGGAAAAAAATTTTTTTCAAAGTTAAAAGAAAGGAGAGAAAATAGAATCATACAAAATGCCCAGTTAAAACCACAGCAGGCAGAAGAATAATGGAGCAATAGAAGAGGGACCAAGAACAAGGGCAGAAAATAGGAAATAGCAAAAATATTGTAAATATTAATCCAACTATTTTAATAATATCTTTAAATATGGGTGATCTAAATATAACAAAGACAAACATGGTCTACATGGAGATCAAAAAACAATATTGCCTACAATGTGTTCAATAAGTCAGCATTAAGTATTAAGATACACATAGATAAAAATAAAGGGATAAAGAACAATATACCATACTAACACTAATCAGAAGAAGGAAAGTGAGTAGCTATGTTAATCTCAGGCAGAGTAGACTTTAGAGAAAGCAAAGTTATCAGGGACAAAGAATAATATTTCACAATGATAACGGGGTCAGTACTCCCACAAGACATAAAAATCCCTAGTGGGTATGCACCTAACAAGTGTCAAACATATGGGGCAAGGAGAAACTACAAGAATTAACTTCCAGGAGAAATAGATGGCCGACTATTGTAGTTAGAGAACTTAACATCTTTCTATCATAAATGGACAAATCCAGCAGGCAGAAAATCAGTAAGACATAGATGAGCAGCACCGGATATCACTGGATAGAAGTGATATCTAGCTGGGCGCTGTGGCTCAAGTCTGTCATCCCAGCACATTGGGAGGCAGAGGTGAGAGGATTGCCTGAACCCACGAGTTTGAGAACAGCCTGGGCAACTTGGCGAGACCTCAACTCTACAATAAAAAAAAATTTAGCCGGCGTGGCAGCATGCACCTGTAGTTCTGACTACCTGGAAGGCTGAGGAAAAAATCACCTGAGCCCAGCAGGTCGACACTGGGGTGGCCACAAGCATGGGACTGCACTCCAGCCTCCAACAAAAAAAAGGGGGGGGGATATCTATAGACCTTCATCTAACACATTCTTCTCAATCTCACTTAGAGTATTCAACAAGATAGACTGTTTATGGAGAACAAAACACACCTCAACACATCTAAAAGAATAAGAATCTTACAATGTCTGCTCTCAGACAACAAGGGAATTATACTAGATCAAAAATAGAAAGAAACTGGAAAAACCCTTTAAAATATTTGGAGATTGAACAACACATTTCTAAGCAACACATGGGTCATGAGGAAATATCAAGAGAAATTAAAAATATATTTTGAACTTAATTTAAACGAAAATACAATTTATTAAAATTTGTGGTATGCAACAAAGTAGTGCTTAGAAGGAAATGTATAGCACTGAATACATGTATTAGAAAGAAGAGAGATAAAACAATAATATAAGCTTCCACATCAAGAAACTAGAAAAAAAGAGCAAATTAAATCTAAAGGAGAAAATAATAAAAATCAGCGCAGGAATTAATGGAACTGAAGTCTGGAAATCAAGATTATCAAGATAGCAATCCTTCCCAACTTGATCTTTAGTTTCAGCACAATCTCAAATAATCTCAGCAAGTTATTGTATGGATATCCGTACACTGACTCCAAAGTTTATAGGGAAAGGGGAGAATGGCACACAACAGCCAATTCGGTGTTGAAGGAGAAGAACCAAGTTGAGGGAACAACACTGTCAAGCTTCAAGATTTAACTATAAAGTCATAGTAATCAAAACTGTAATTTTGGTGAATGAATAGATATGTAAATCAGCGCAGCAGAGTAGACGCGTATAAATGGAATCGACTGCTCTTTGACAAAGGAGCAAAGGTGGTGTAAAGGAGCAGAAAATGGTGCTGGAACAACTGGACATCCATCTGCAAAAATTAAATAAATTTAGGCATGGGCCTTACAGCTGCCCCATAAAATAGCTCAAATGGACCATCTAGCTAAATGTAAAAAAAAATAATCACGAAACTCCTAAAAGAGGACACAGGAGAAAGTCTAGATGACCTTGCGTACGGCAATGACTTTGCGAAAACACCACCAGGACTGCAGTCTATGAAGAGAATAATTGGCAAGCGAGACCTCATTAAAATAAAAGACTTTTTCTCATGAAAGTCACTGGTAAGAGAATGGAAAGATAAACCACAGACTGGGAAATAATATTTGAAAAGACACCTTTGATAAATGATTGCTACCCAAAAGATACAAATAACTCTTAAAATCAAAATAAAAAGCCAAATGACTCAATTAAAAATAGGCAAGAAACCTAAACGAGCCTCACCAAAGAAGATATGCAAATGGAAAATAAGCATGTAAAATATGTCCAACACTTATCACTAAGGAATTGAACATTAAAACAACAATGAGAAATCATTACTAGAAAATGGTCAAAATCTGAAAACTGTCAACACCAAATGCTGAGGAGGATGGGGGACGGTAGGAACGCTCACTCTTTGCTGCTGGGACTAAAAATGGTACAGCCACTTGGAAGACAGTCTAGCAATTTCTTACAAAACTAACATACTCTTACCATATGGTCAGCAATTTCATTCCCTGATATTTGCTTACATAAGTTGAAAGCTTATGACCACACAAAAACCTGCACATGAGTGTGTATGGAAGATTTATTCATAATTACTAAAACTTGGGAGTAATGACAGTGTCCTTCAGTAGTTCAGTGTATGAACAAACTGTGGTACATCTAGGCAATGGAATATTATTCGGAGCTTAAAAAGAAATAAGCTATCAATCTGTGAAAAGACAGGGGGGAAACTTAAATGTATATTACTAAGTGAAAGAAGCCAGTCTGAAAAGACTACATACTGTAGCCTTTATGTGACATTTTGTCATACTTACTATGACATTCTGGAAAAGGCAGAACTATAGAGACAGTAGTAAGGTCAGTGGCTCCCTAAGATTGGGGGTAGGGAGGGATGATTAGGCAGAGCACAGAGGCCTTGTAGGGGAGTGAAGTTATTCTATGCAGTACTCCAGTGGTGAACACATGTCATTGTACAGTCATCAAAACCTAGACAATGTGCAACACCTAGAGTGAACCCTAATATAGACACAGTGGACTTTGGCTGATGGTTTTGGCGAATATAGTTTCATCAGTTCTGACAATGTCGCCGGGTGGTGTGGGATGTTGATCATGTCAGAGGTTGGGCGTGTGCAGGGTCAGAGTTTATGGGAACTCCTTGGAATTTCCACTTAATTTGGCTGTGAACCTAAAACTACTCTAATAAATAAAGTTTACTAATTAAAAAGTATATACACATATATCCTTTGACATTGTTAGAATTTACTTCATTCAATCTGTCCATTTATTTTACTGCTAGCTCTACCCTAAAATGATCAAATAAATAGATGCTACTCTGTTTTTTATTTTTTTTGTTATTGATTCTAAATATCTATCCAATTATTATGGAGTCTGACAAACCTTTTTCTCTGTTCTCTGGGTAGCTCCAATTAACTCAACATGTACATGAGCAAGACTCAGATGCTTTGAACTTGTGCCTGTTGAAATCATCCTCTTTGCTCTTAGTAGATTCAGCCTCTTCACCTACCTATTTTAAAAAAATTTTATCTTAGTGTTACATTCTAGAAAAACACAAACATACTTAATGACTCGATCAACCTTGACCAAAGAGCAAATTAAAGTATTTCCCTGATAGAAATTTCTGAAGACATTCATTTTTGCATGCACAAAAACATCTTCAAATCACGTTTTACTTAGTGTGCTACTTATGAAGGTGTTTTGCATCACAGCACAAATGTAGAAGACTTATTCCTCCTTTTCTGTTGAGTAAAGCATGGTTGATTACGTCTGTTTGGGGATGCTTTTGAGATGTCAATTTTGATTTGAACAAAGGAAGCTGGTTTGAATTTTCTAATGTTTGTATTTGTCTTCTGGTGAACGCGTCACTGTGTTTCTATTGCCTTTATGTGAATGATAGGGATTCTGCTCATCACAAAAGTATGCAGGGAAAAGTCTCTGACGTTGGCGCCAGCGGCTTGATCCTCATGTGACCGCTTTCCCATGTGCCCCCCGGGGTGGTGGATGTGCTTTCTTTTCTCGAGCAAGTGGCCATTAAAATGCCGTTCCACAATAGATTATCTTTGCCTCACGGGGAGAGATTTTGCCATTCGTTATTCACAAGATTTCCTTTTTGTCAGAAATGCGTGTGGAAAGTGTTTATTGAACACACAGTCCTTGAAAAATAATGCTGTTTATAATATACTATAAGATATATCATAATTATATCTTTACATGTGTGTATGTATAGTTTGTGTTGTATTATCCATACTACATTCTTGTATATACCACTATTTTATAGTCATATGTGTTTACATAAATTGCTTGGAGAAATTTTTTTAAAGATAAAAGTCCTCCAGCCTCATTTATTCCAAAATTCAGATGGATATATTTTTCAGTTAATGTCCTAAAATGTACAGTGGAGTTTTATGTCATGATGATTTTGCTATTTCAGTTAAAGGAAGAACCACACCACAAGTATAATTTTTCATTGCTATACCTGATTATATCAGGGAAATGTCCCTGTATAGAAAAAAAGATGTGTAGAAACCATAATACTGATAATTTAAAGGCAAATTTGCAGATTTTATACCATTTTTGTTCCATCTACTTTTAGAATGAAAGTCTCTTTTATAGCCTATCTTGGTCAGCTTAATAGGTATAAGAATTTACAACAATGTAGTTAGGAATATCAGTAGGGCTTTCTGGTTTATATCAAGCATTTGAGGTTTCTAATTTCCCTTTTCAGACTTGTGACAAAAGTTAAAGATTATAGGTCAAATATATGCCAGATTACAAAAAGACATCCCCAAAAGTCATGGAGTTCATAAGGATGTGATGTTCTGAGAAAGAATGATAGAAATGTGCTGGAAAATGTGTAACACATTCTCATTCTCTCTCTCTCTCTCTCTCTCTCTCTCTCTCTCTCTCTCTCAACACATTCTCATTCTCTCTCTCTCTCTCACTCTCACCACACACACACACACACACACGCACACACAGAATCTAAAGAAAAAAGGGAGCACATGGGCCCCTCAAAAAATTCTGAAGGAAGTTCTCTCAAAGTTGTCAATTCTGAGTACTGACCTTACCATCACGGGCCTTTCAGTGACCCGACATATGGTGCAAAACACTAATCCTCGGTCGCAGGAGGGTGCTTCCTAGGAAGGCAGCCCTCGTCAGTGCTTCTGCAGCACGGCTCCTGACAGCACTGTGCCACTAAGTTATAGACATATTAAGGATTTTGTTTTATTTTCAAAGATGCAGAATCAATAGTGTAAAAACAACTGGACTTAGAAGGGAGGCATCCATCTAGAAAGAGAAGAATCAAATCTTTTCTGGGTGATCCAAAGATGAAATATAAAGTGACATTCAGAGTAGTATATTCACAACGAAATAAGGCCCGGAAATTTCCAGAAAGGAGACTCCATTCACCCTCCATCATCAAATAAAAAACAACCATGTGAACATTGCTCATTTCAAGGAGAATAAATAGGGGAGGAAGGGAAACTATAAAATCAACCAATATGTTTTGAAAATAGAATATCAAAGTATGCCAGGTTGGGTGGCTCAGCCTGTAATCCCAGCGCTTTGGGAGGTCAAGGTGAGTGTATTGCCTGAGCCAGCAGGTTCGAGACGTGCCTGGGCAACTTGGTGAGACCTCATCTCTACAAGAAATCAAAAACTAGCCTGGTGTGGTAGTGCATGCCTGTAGTTCTGACTACTTGGAAGGCTGAGGCAGAAGGATTGCTGGAGCCCAGCAAGTTGAGGTTGCAGTGGCTGGGGGGGCAGTCTGGGCGACAGAGTGAGACTCCAACTCAAAATAAAAAAAGAATACCCAAAAAAAAATAAGATAATAACAAACATCTACCCCCATTTTTTTTTACTATAATACTATCTATGCTATATCGAATATACAAGATAAAAAAATCTACCCCATTTTATTTTTACTGTAATAATATCCATGCTATTGTTAATGCATACATGTGACACATATACTATGAATTACACACAGGACACATACTGTACTTGTCGCACACTCATAAGATAATCATCTGGTAAATCTAATTAGCAAGATTAAGAATGAAAACTGTCAAGACAATAACATAAAATATAAAAAAAGGGGTCCATAGCTTTAAAAAAACTCTAAGCTAAAGGTGTCGATGACATTAATGATTTTCTAAAGTAATAATTTGCCTGGCATTGGGCTAAACAATTATCAAGTCACATACATAAGTGAAGTTTAAAAGGTGTTAAAGCTTGTCTTCATAAGGTGTACCATAATCAAATAACCTCTATCTCTCAGGAACTTAAAAGAGCCCATATTGACTGGCCTCATGAGCAATCATCTCCTCATGTGCGACGATGTCATAGGCAGTCGTAGGTTCTGAGAATCCTGTGATTCTGACCCTTTTTCCATTATAGACCACAGGTTTACTTAGGCCACTTTTATGATCATTATGTTTTTTTTTTTTAAATTTTTTAAATTTTAAAAATGTGGGGGGCCCGTTCAGGGTTAGGTAAACAAATGTTCATTATACAGGTACCTTTGTTGATGAGATGAGCTCCCCCCCCCCTGGCAGTTTCCCACTACTGTCAATCCCTTTCTTGTAGTATTGCACTAGTAGTTCAAGGTCCGCTTATGAGTGAGAATATGTGATACTCGGTTCTTTGTTTCTGTGATAGATCACTCAGTATTATAGACTCTAAGTCCATCCAGGTTGCTGTGAAGTTCATGATTTTTTCCTTCTTTATGACTGCATAATATTCTATCATGTATATATACCACATTTTAAAAATCCAGACCTCTTTTGATGGGCAGCATGGTTGGTTCCATGTTTTTGATGTTGTAAATAATGCTACAGGAAATATGCGTCAGCAGGTATCTTTTTTATAGAGTGATTTGAGTTCCTCCAGGTATATTCCCCGTAGCAGGGATTGCGGGGTCATATGGCAGGTCAGTTTTTAGATCTTTTAGGAATCACCACACTGTTTCCTGCAGAGGTTATACTAGTTTGCACTGCCACCAAATTTGAAATGTTCCCTTTTCACCCACATCCTCTCCAGCATCTGTTGTTTTTTGAGTTATTGATGATGGCCATGCTGACTGGAGTTAGGTGGATCTCAGTGTGGCTTTAATTTGCATTTATTTGATGACTAGTGAGGCTGAGCATTTTTTCATGTATCTGCTGGCTGCTCATATGTCTTCTTTTGAGACGTGTCTATTCCTATCTTTAGCCCACTTTGTAATGGGGCTGTTTGTTTTTTTTTTTTCGGCATGTTTGAGTTCCTTGTAGATCCTAGATGTTAAAACCCTTTTTCAGATACACCATTGGCAAATACTTTTTCCCACCCGTGGGCTGTCTCTCCACTCTCTCAATGATTTCTTTGGCTTTGCAGAAGCTTGTTTGTTTGATGAGGTCCCACTTGTCTGTCTTATCTCTTATGGCATGGTCACTTGGGGTTCTGATCAAGGATTGGTTGCCAGTTCCAATTTCCATAAGGGGGTCTCCTGCATTTTCTAAGGTTCTTATAGTTTGAGGTCTTACATTTAGGTCTTTGATCCATTTACAGTTGGTTTTTTTATATGGTGAGATCAATTATGTTTTAAGAGGAGCCTCTGACCCCATTCTCAGGCTGCATGACTCATAGATAACTTTGAGATTATTGATTAGTCAACCTTATAACTTGGGTGAGAAGAAAATCCAGCAAAAAAGAACTTAAAAATAAAAGAAGTTAAGCTAGTCTTTAAAAAAATTCCCAGAAGGAATATATTCTATGGAAAATTGTGTTTTTATTTCAAAAGAAGATCATGTGATCATGTTTAAATGCAATGCACAGGTAAATGACCCATAGGAGGATTTTCTGCATGATTCAATCATAGAACTAAATATTTGGCTATTTATGTATGTGTGCATTTTGGTTAGGTCATTTTTTTGTTTCAGAATTTTTTCCCAAATTTAATTTCTATGGATTACTATTGCTAATGATAAAGATAATAATCTTTAGCATTTATTGGATATTGGCAATATGTTAAGCATCGTGTTAAGAGTTTTACCAATATTTTCTCATTTAATTCTTAGAAAAGCCTGGCAAGATAGGGATTGTTATCATACTTATTTCGTGGGAAGGAAAACTGAGACACAGTCATCTATACCTCTGTTTCAGACTTCTCTTGTGGAGATCAGCTAATCAACATTCAGCATGAGCAAAACAGTCACACATCCCTGCCTTGGTCATGTGTACAACATAGTGAGAAACAAGTTGTGGGCAGACAATGAATGAAGCAGCTTTCTCTGCTACTTCAGAATTCCGTCTTTGGGTTTAAACCCCCTAGCTCTATTGCCCTAGAAACCTGATAAGCATTGATTGTCTGCCATATTGTTCAGCGATGTTATTTATGATAGCAGATGACCCAGGTTGGACAACTGTGTCTGGACTGGTAGGAAATGTGAAAAACGTCTATAAATGTGTTGTGGGAATGCAGCTCTTCGGGCTTTGAGTGGGGTGACTCTTGTAATGCAGCATGCATTTTGTCTGTGGGCACCCCATTTTGGTGGCCACAGAGTCGTTGAAAAAATATTAGCTTCTGTGGAGGATGAGGCTGCTAGTCAGGGAAGCCCCACCCTTTTCTAATGTGGATGGTGTATGAATGGACTGACACTGGGACTCCTGCTGTGAAGAGCTCTGGGTGCTGCCCTCCTGGCCAGCTGAGGCCTGTCAATGTCCTTCTGCATATCTGGTTCTTGGTGTGTCACATCTTTGTTGTAGACGTCTAAATATCTGGCTTAAACCCAGGAGACTCAGAGGAGTGATGCCATAGGCAAGCTGTGTGTATGGCAGGTGTGGTGAATGTCTGATTAGGACACATGGGTGGGCCATGTCGAAGAGAGGGGATTTGGTGTGGGAATTAAAACAAACAAAAATTAACAAGGTGGTCAGGGAGGATCTCGCTAAGAAGATAACCTTTTGTAAGATACCTGAGAAACGTGTGCAGAACACACGAAACAGCAGATGCAGAGTCCATGCAGCTGTGAGCTCTGTGAGGGCTGGACCTCTGATTTGGTTACCCACTTTTCCTGCAGAATATAGTCCAATGCTTGATGAATATTAGCTTAAAAAAAGTGAATGCTTTCAACGTTGTACAGCTAATAAAAGGCCAAGTTGGGGTTTAAAAAAGGGTGACTTACTTACCTTCCACCTAGAGAGAAGAACTGTGAATGAAACTCTAGCGTTCACCCGGGCAGGTGTCCTTGGGCATCGAACAGCACCACTTGATACACACATAAGGGTTTTTTTTGATTTTTTTTTTTTTTTTGCCAGGATGAGGTGAGGATCAGCTTAGGATCTTTCTATATTCAAGAGTGTGGGTCACTATCTCTATGCAGGTGTTCTTCAGTATCATCGTGGACATAGGTATGATTAGTATTATCATACTTGGTTTATTACAAATGTTGAATTAAAAAGAAACAAGGTCTTCAATTTTATAAATTGTCTTGCTAATTTGAGCATTTCTCCTGTTAGAAATTTGAGTCAAATTTCAGTTTTAAGAAATAGAATGTGTTCTTCTGTATAGAATATTATTGGTGGGCTAGGTAAACTTTCAAAAATACAAATTCACCAGAAGGTAAAATTTTCTGTAATTATGTTTTAGATTTTCACATTTTATGAATTTGATTTCTAAATTTAAAACTTGCTGTTTTTGCCTTGCATCATTTTTAAGTACAAGCCTATAATTTAATAACTACTGATGAAAAATACTGAATAAGATAATTATGCAAGCAATTTATACAGAGCCATATATGTATAAAAATCTGTGCTGACCCAGTGTAGGTGTCCTATGAAAACTAGTAAGATTATTAATCTTTTTGGTAAAAGAAATTAGATAAATCCAAACAAATAATAATTTCTGTCATGATCAGTTGTTAACTGTTTGATTGATATGCATGCAATGAGTTATAACTTAAGATATAAAATTTAGATAAAACTAGTTATAATTTAATTATAGCTAGTTTTTAAATTTTAAAAAATTCTAGCTTACAACACAGTAAACCTTATGATCTAAGAGGGAATGACTACGGATGGCTGCTTTAAATGCCATGTCCATGCGTTCATTCTTTTTTGTGCATTAAATAATGATTTTAATTAAAGTCTTGAGTTCACGTTCTGAAAGCTATTACCTCTCACTGTTGCATATACCTCTTTGTCTCGAGGGCAAAGTGAACAAACCTCATGTTTTTCTTAGGCACGATATGAAAGCATTAATTTCCTTCTGCTGCTTCAACGGAACTCAGTGCTGTAGGGCAAGTCAATGCAAAATGAACACATTTCCACGCGTAATCAATATAGCTGGGGGACAGCAGGCGTCTATTTTTCATTCCAGCATCCAGAAAAGTAAAATGATATGTGAATTTTCTTCAAAAGAGGTGCTTTTAGGAAACACAGATGAAAATAGCTACCACTGAGAAAGTCAGTTATTACTGCGATTTCTTGGCAGCCAAGACAGATGTGAGTTTAGCCGTTCCTTTTCTCCTCTTCTGTCTCCTCAACAGGATAATTTGAAAATCTGTAACTTTACTTAAGGAGTTGGCTATGTATCACAAATGACAGACTTAGTATTTAAGGATAATATATTTAGTCTTTGCAGTGTCTCTGTGGACTCCTTGACTTCTAAATACCTATGATGCTTTAAGTGAAGAGCATAGATCTGCATTTTGTGCTTAAAAATTGTAATCACCAAATTACTACAGGTCCATTTTTTTTAAGGCATGTATTTTTTGCTTGTGAGATTTTCTAAAATATGAATGAGCTAAATTATAGAAAATGTTTCAAATTACCACTAGCTGGTTTTGACTAAAGAGCAGCGGATATTTGATGTTGAAATTTAAGTTTTAAAATGCTTGAAAAAATGACTAACAATAAAAAAAACCAACTTTCATAAACTCTGCATTATAAATCCTGTGAATTTTACACTCATGCCAAAAGGGTACATTTTATTTGTTCAAATTCTGCGACATTTCTGTTTGTCTTTCCAGAAATAGGTTTTGCATTTACTCAAATGGTTTAGAGTATGGCTCCCCAAAAACAGGAGGAAGGAAGAAAGAAAGGGAGGATGGATAGGAGGGGGGAGGGAGGGAGGAAATGAAAGTGTGATGTCCTTAGGATTGACTGACTGCAAATGCAGAAATTACTTTGCCTTTTAGCCTTTTGGTCATGCTGCCATGGATTCTCTCATGGATATGTGGGTCACATTTTCATCAGTCTTATCAGAGTAGTCTTTATTCGTGGGTAAGGGAGGGGATTACAGATGAGGCTTCTTACTTTGTTTCCTGGGCTGCAGGTAGTACAGGTCTGCAAACGGCACTGGGCTCGTGGCTCAGGCATAGTCCTGTGTGTGTGTTAAGCACCAGACTGCATTCTGAAGGTCAGCCAAAATGGGGTTTTTGTAATTCTTCATTCTTCTATGACTTGGAACCCATGGATCCCTGGGGAAAATTTTTTCAGCTTGATTTGTTTTAGTGTCCGGGTACTCCCTGATGGGATTATGCATCTTGATTGGTTTTGGGAAAATCAGTTGAAAGAGAAACATGATTGATTTCAAACTCAATGGAATCACCACATTATAAAAAATTATCTTTTGTTGTTTATAAATAAAATACAAATACATTCTGTCTATAAAGGAGCAAATCAGTAAATGTCTATATGGAATTAAATATGAAAATTGCTGTTTTCTGTTCTCCACAACTTCAAGACTTTAAAGTTGATTATTCTCCCAATATTGTATGATCTTTTTATTTGCTTCTGTGCATTTATAAACCCTTTCCATGCATGCAGCTAGTCATTTTTACTATAATAATCATATTGCATGTTGTATCAATTTTCTATTGCTATAGCGAATTACCACAATGTAGTGGCTTGCATCAACACAAATGTATTTGCTCAGTTATATATATTTGAGGTCTGGCATGACTCAACTAGGTTCTCTTCTTTGGGTTTTACAAGGCTGAAAGCAAGGTGTTGGCCAGTCTTAGCTCTGATGTGAAGGAAAGAGGGAAAAATCTGCTTCTGAGCTCCCGACTCTTGGTAGAATCTAGTTGCTGTATCTCATCCTTGCTTCCTTGCTGGCTGTGACCTTCAGGTACTCAAGGCCACTCACCTTTTTTTGACATAGTTCTCTCCAAAGCAGCAAAAATATGTAAAGTTCTTCTCATGCTTCAAATCCCTCTGAATTCCCTTCTGCCCTCATCCAGGAGAATGCTTCGGTTTTTAAAATTAGGTGATTGCATTGGGCCCCCCTGGATAACAACATGACCTTGTTTTAAGGTCGGTTGACTGTTGGCCCTAGTTGGATCTACAGAGTCCCTTTCATTAGATAACGAAAAGGTATTCCTAGGAGTAACACAAGGAAAAGGTGTTTATGGAAGCTGAATTTTGGCCTTCACACTTACATTATTGTGCAACTTGTTTTATTTACTTAACAGTATTCCTTTGATCTTTTTCTATGGATCTAATGTTTCTGTTATCTTTTCATTCAAAATGTTTTATCTTTTTACAGCATGGATACACAAATTTAGTCTTCTCCCTATTTGTGAAAATTTCAGTTGGAAAATGTTAAGCTAATATACATAAATATATATGTATACATGTGAGTCAGTGATAGAAAAATAAGCTTTTGAAATCTGATTGTCTGAGTCATTTAGTAGCCTCACTTCTATCCGGCTATTCAGCCACTTTGAACTTTATGATTTGCTTATTTGTAAACAAAAATAATATTATCTATTTCATAGATTTATTAGAGAGATGAAATGAACTAATAAAAGGAAAAAGATTATCCTGGCACAAAGTATTTATTATGTGCCTATAATGTATCAGGTACTTATTAAGCATATAGGATAGAATTATGAGCAAAACAGGCATGGTCCTCACTCACTAAATTTATAACTTAGTAATCTGTCAATATGTTAACATGATAATAAAATAAAATTTAATTATAAATTGTGGGTAGTGCTATGCCAAGAAAGCACACAACAGAGAACTGGGTCTTGACCAAAGCCAGTAGCCATCATAAAACTCATGTTAATATAATATTGGACTATGGTGTAGGAGAGATGGGATGAGATTATATCTCAGAGGAAGAAAATTATTGTTTTAGTAATAAACTGGATGTAGGTATAATATTAACAAATATCATCATGAATAAGAATTATCAGGATAACAACTAGCTTTCCACCTTACAAAACTATATAGAGTTGTGCCAATAATTAAGGTAAGGGACAATGGGAAAAGGTCAAGTTGGGAGGAAACAAACATGGCTTTGCATGTAAACACACCGAATTTGAGAATTTGCAACACCAAAGGAGAGATGTGAGATATGGAATAAGACATTCAGAACTCAGGAGAGGTCTGAGCTAGAGATAGATCTTTTGGAGTTATGATTCTGCAGCAGTAATGGAAGCCATGGGGGCAGATAAGACTGTGTAGCTCTAAAGTCTGAAGAGGCATTGTTTAGGATAGGAGCTACTGCTACATGGGACTACTGGGCACTTCCAGGTGGAACTAATCTGAATCTGAAATCACACCCGAGTTTGAAGACTTGAGAAGAAATAAAGAATGTAAAATAGTAATACTTGCCTATATTGGCTGCATGTTGAGAACACATTTTGCATATATTGAAATAATAAAATTAATTTTGTTTCTTTTTATATTTTTGTGACAACTAGAACATCAAAAATTACAAGTGACATTTGTGACTCATACTTCTATTAAATAGTAGTGCTATAATGAGAAAAAAGAACATCTATACATGAACTTTGAGAAAATCAAATATATAAAGGTTTAGAGGAGAATAATTGGCTGCAAAAAATATTGTAAAAGAGTGTTCAGAGCCGTAAGAGGAAAACCAGACTTATTTGGAAGCAAAGTAGAGAGTATGTTTTAAGATAAATTGTTCTATGCTAAGGAATGCTCAGAGATCAAGAAACAAATTGAAAAGTGTGCATTGGATTTTGTGATTAGGGATTTTTTTGAAGGTTGTAACATTTCTTTTGGTAGAGAGAGATGAGTGGAAGACTGCTTTTGGAATGCTGATTGATATACTTAGCATAAATATTTGGAGATTGGGAGGGCAGACAAATCTTAGCAATGTGGCTGCTTTCACAGAAATAAGATGAAGGGGTGTGTTTTAATATGTGGAGACCTGAACTTGTTTAAAAGCCAAGAGAGCTACCCAGAAAAGAAGGAAATGTTTCACTGTAGGAGCAGGTTGAGATAGTGAGTAGTCTACAGTTTCTGGAAAGCAGAGGAAGAGAAACCTGCTATAAGAGCACTCATCACATTTTTATACAGCTGTGTTTTCTCGTCTGTATCCATCATTATACTTTAATAATTAGGGTCAAGAGGACAGGAACTATTTCTTCCTTGTTGTTTAATTCTCAACATCTACAATAAAGTTTTCTGTCCTTAGTATAGCTTCCAGATACATTTGCTACTGGAAGGAACGAGTGGTGAGTATAGGAGTTTGCAATGCATACGGTGATCACAGTGAACAGCTCGTGAATGTGAACTGTGTGGTAACGAGAAGAGAATTCTTGTTTGCACAGCGATGAGGGCAGAAGAGAGACCCATCCAGCACCCTCTTGTTTATGTACTCATTATGGTTACAGACTGTATATGCACATGCCAGGCCATAGAACAATTTCTGGAAGCGTGGAAGCTTAGGAGAAAGGGTCATTTGAAAAGGCAGTTTTTAAAAGTCAACAAAAGAATCAAAGAGAAGTGAACAAATCCCAAACCACCTTCCCTTGCACTTTTTCAAATCTTGGCAGTTGTTGCTGGGTTTCTTGATGTCCATCATCACTTTATTTTAGACTTTAACGAGGTCAGTTCATTTTATAACTTCCCATCTTATAAAACCTCCCGGTGAAGCTCTGCTATTGAGACAGTTGTTTGCTGAGTTGTGTGCCAGGACCAAGCTGCGCACGAGCCTGAATGAAAAAGAAAACTGCCCATCACTGAGAGCCGCTTGACAGCCAGACTTTCCTGATTTTCCCTCTCCCCTTAGTGTGTGTTCCACTTTTCTTAGTAATGTATTTCTCTGTTGGTCTTAGTATACATGAAAGAAATACACAAAGTCCAGAGAACTGTGTTTTTGGTGTAGTGGTCTCATTCTGTTATAGGTAAGCGAACTCACTGTTTTCTAGAAAATAAGTCAGGAGAATCCATGGAAGTTCTGGAGACACCATATTTTGAGCAGATAACATTAATTGAACACTTAAATTTTTCATAGACTGATGTAAGCATTTTAGAGGACTGATATGTTTAATCCTAAAACAAGATATAGGATATATACTGTCAACACTGTCATTATCAGTATCATTATCATCTTCATTTCATGAATGAGCTGTTCATTTTATAAATGAACAGCTAATCAGTTATATAATTGGGATGTGACTCTAAATGCCTATAACTACTAAGTTGCACAGCTTTGCTCAAGCTGGAAGGAAATAAACTGTAACTAGCCATACTCACGTATCACCAGGAATAAGAAACTCAATGATCTGAGAAAGGGGATTGAAGATATTCAAGTGATCTTTTAAAACTATAAAGAAAAGAAGGGTAGTGGCTGATACACTGACTTGAGACCTACCCTTGAATACTCACTTATCCTTCTGTTACAGAATGTCAGGGGTTCACTGCACCAGCAAGCCATTCACTGAGACAAAGAGTATTGACAGGGAAAAAGGTTTTATCATGCTATGGATTATACTAGTCACAGAGATGGGAGAAAACCTCAAATCTGTCTCTCTTAACCGATGAAAATTTGGCATTTATATAGCCTGGAAGAAATGTAACTATATAAAACAGAAATTAGAAAGGGGTGTATCATTGTCCAAATGTGGTGATCTGGTGAGTTTCAGTTCCTTGCTACTGTCCAGGAGGCCTAACCGTCAGTTTTCTGTGGAAGGAGCACAGATAAGACAAATGTTGCATTTTTTAAGTTTTAAGACCAGGAGGATCAATTTCTACATTTATTCAAGAAATTGTGAACATCAGTTCTATGGGAAAATTGAGCTGGTGTCACAGCTGAAAAGGAATTGTGACTTTGTCAACAAGTTAAACTTCTTGGTCTCAATTTCTTCCTCTGGAAAGTCAGTTGGTTTGACTGTCAACAAGGTCATCTGGAGCCATAAAATAATGAAATTTCTGATAAATTCCAATAAACAGATTTCATGTTAAAAAATAATCATCTTAGCAGGTATTCTACAAGATAGTAAATGCTGAATATGTAAATAGAAGAGTACACTATGACACATTTTCAGTGAAATCTTTATGAGAGAAATCTCTTTAATTTTCCTTTTAAAACGTTTCTAGCAAGTATGATGGATGACTAATTAGATATTAATTGTTCACGTCTACTGATTAGAGAACTTAGGAAGATTTTAGAGCATTGATTTAATAAGGAATGACACTTGAATCTTACCCATAATTAGCTTATTACATTTGGCTGCAATTTCAATCTGTGCGATGGGAATGATTTTAAAAGATTAATCTTTTTCAAGGACCTAGTAAGTGCTATACATTACCCAAGAACACCTTCTAAACTGACGGAAACAATGATTACCCTGATTCCTTCTGGTATTTTGATATGTCTGCTGGGTTAAAGGGAAAAGCTGGATATCCAACTTTCAGATAGATCACAAACTCTCGGTGTCAACTTTCAGCGGTTACACCGGTAACACCCTGTGCCTCTTTTAATGGAGAAAATTTCATGTACTGGACAATGAAAAATCCGCTTCTCAGCCTGTACTTCAAAAAAGAAGCTGTTCTGTTCTTTCCCAAAGTTGTCAGATGTAAGTTCTCCTACTACCCTGATTTGACAGAGTTCTGCTGGCAGCAGAGGAAATAGAATTAAACTAGAATTGCTCAGTTTCAATACAAAAAACAGCAGCAATATTTTCAAGAAAAATTTAACAAATATCCAGTTTAAGAAATAAAAAACATCTTGAACTGAATTAACCTTTCTGCCTTGCCTAAAACTGGAGTACATTATTGTCAGGCATATCCTTATTTTTTACTACATATTTCTGTATTCCTAAACAATATATTTGTATTTTTTTATTGTTGAAATGTGACATAGCTCAATATATACTATTTCCTCTGCTTTAGTTCAGAACCAATCGAGAGACAGATTAAGAAGTCATGTAGGTGGACATAGCTTGATGATTGGCTTAGAGGGTGAGGGTTCCTTGTGCAGCAACAATCAACTCTTGAGTGCTGAACTCCAGAAATAGAGTAACTTACTCATGAAAAGGAGAGGATAATTGCAGACCTTCCCAAGGGAGATAAATGATCTCGCCTGTAGGAACACACCAGAATGCATCTCTGTAAGGGCAGACAACTCTCCACAAGGAAGAGTGTGAACCAAAGGATTTATAGAAGCCCAGGAAAGAATACAGTTATCACCAGGAAATGTCTTTTTTCATGATAAATACGAGTTATCTCCTACTCCCAGTAAGGAGGAAAGAAAAGTTACTTTATAGCCTCACTGTATAAAGGTCTTAGTTATTGCATACATTTATGTATTTTAAAGTTCTAGTCATGTGGACACAGTTTCATTTCAGGTTAGAGGTTTAATATTCCTGTATTATCCTCAGGAATTTAAGTTGAAAAATCATTTGAGATAATGCTACACAGTGGATTAGTGAATTGATTGGACTCCGTTTGACTGGTTGAGGCATGGAGTTGGAAAAAGCAAATGTGTAAAACTGCTTACAAAAGTCTGGTCTATTTGACTTATTTTATTTGCCTGTGCTATGTGTTCTGGTTGAATAACCCAGAGTCCAGCAGGTTTATTCCTTGCAACAGAAGCAATTCCACAAACATGAAAACAAAATCATCTTAATCTGTGTGAAATTATATATTTGTACATTCAAAATAAGAGCATATATACATATATAGATTGGTGTGTTGTGCATTAGTTCAAAATGAGAAAATATGTAAGTATATATACATGTGACCCAAATTTAGCATTACATACCTAGCTTTTGAGTATTTGCTAAGTCTTAAATAAAGTCTTCTCTTTCCCACTATTTCCATACCACTCAGTTTAATTGGGCTGCTGAAGGCTTTTGAATCATGCGTTACATACCTTCAGAGACCAGATCAATTTGCTGTCTTCCATGTCCTTAAATAATACTCTAAAGTTGAAAAGCCACTTTCAAATTACAAATTGAATGAAAGAAGGCAGAATGAGCCAAACAGATCCATAGCATTTTAGGAAGATAACAGCATTTGTATTTTGGAAAAAGAGGGTTAGGACAATAATAGAATTGTGATTCTTTGTAATGATTTTTTATTTACTTATGGTGATAGGATAATAGCACAGCCCTTTCTGTCTGACAAAACAGGGAATGCCAAGGGGCCTGGGAGGTTGCGTGGGTAATCTCCCTTTGTTTGCTGCAAGGGAGATTCTTAATGCTGTTCGAAATCACTTCTTGGATGTGGTATTTGAGAATCTTTGCGTATGATGTCCCCTTTGTGCAGGTAAAGGGTGCATGACTCTGCATGTATTCATCAGTATAAAGCAAAGTGGACAATAAAATTAATCAAAAATCAAACTCGAATATCAGTGAACAGAAAGGCTGCTGCAACACATCTGTAGCACTTTCAAAAACATTTGCTCATTTGAAACTCACCAGCTCCCCTAAAATGAGCAGATGTTGCCTCCATCTTAGAGGCAGGGATTTACTCAAGGTCTCAGGTGAGGTCGTTACTGCTATTAGCGCCATCGTAATGATGAGCAAGCTGAGTCACAAAGAGTTAAATGATCTACCCCAGGTCACATGGCTGGAGAGTGGGAGCTGAATCTGGGTGGTCTGACCTTGGAGCCTGTGCTGACCTCTAGACCACAACACAGGAGCACTGTGAAGGCAAACCTCTCTGTCCAGATCAAAATATATTTACCATGTTATCAAGATGTACTCTTAAGCAACTCTAAAAGCACCGTGCCCACTGACTTTCCTCCTCAGCATTTTATTTTCTTAAGTATTTGATGTCTTTGGACAAGTCTCTTTTCAAAATTTCTTTCCTTTGACTGCCATACTGATGAAAATAATCATGTTATATTTGCATATTGTTTTTCTGTTATTTTTGCTTACACTACTTTATGTGTACAGAGCTTGAACTTTGTTAGGAAAGTCTTGCTATTACTATTGTGGAGAGAAGGGAGTTAAGGTACAGACATGCTCAATATCTGGCTCACAATTACACAGTTGAAGTGCATGAACTACGTTCTAAAACTTCTATCTTATGACACAGGACATGCACAGTTTCTATTACAAAATGTTTCCTCCTTAAATTTTATTTCTGTTATTTTTTTTCCAACTGAGTGAATTAGATACTCAAAGTTAGTATTAATTTTGCTCATATGAACCACATCTGAATTTGATTATGATTAAATCTGAGTGTTTTTTTGGTTTTTTTGAGTTGGAGTCTCACTGCGTTGCCCTGGCTGGAGTGCAGTGGAATCGACCTACTGGGCTCCGCCGAGCCTACCCCCTCAACCTTCCAAGTAGCCGGAACTACATGTGCGAGCTACCACTCCTGACTAATTTTTTAAATTTTATTGCAGAGATGAGGTCTCACCATGCTGACCAGGCTGGTCGAGATTTTTAAATTATGATTAAATTTGAGATTGAGTTAAGAGTAATTGTTGTCATCCTATATGAGAAACAGTATTGTGTGTTTGTCATGTTGTGTTCAGGAATGTATGGGTTAGGAATGCAATAGCTATATTATATGAGAAGAAACAGCATACTTTATTCACTAGCTGCTCTATTTCCATGTGTAACATCAGCAATGTAGAGTTTATTCCTCAATCTTTCTGATGACTTTGTAGTTGCCTACTGCCATCTACTGGGTTCTTGTTGAGAACTGTCCTGTTAGTCACCTTCCTTTTTAAGAGTTTGAGATCTGATGGCTTGGCACTGAGACTTCAGTGACTTTCAAACAACTTTTTGTTTATCTTATAATTCCTGAAAAATATTTAATGAAAGGTTGGTTTAGTTGTTCTTATCTAGTGTCATTTCTAACTTCATTTCATAGAAAACTTGGAATTCAAATCTCACCAATGGATTATCTTGAATATCATCAATTTGAGTCTATTTATGTCAACTAATTTTTGTTCTGTTTCAACATTAGAGCCCATTCTATAGAGATTTTGTCAAGATTTTCTTATCTTTATTTCAAGTTACATATACCATGGATACTTCTCTTATTAAAAGTGGAAAGTAGTCTTAAAGTAGCCTCAGTCTCCAACAATTCACTATGGTGAGTGAAATAGTGATATTAATATATGAGATTTCTGTATTCAGAAATAAGTACAATTACAAATATGTTTTTAATGCTTTTATATGTTAAAATATAAATCATTTGTTAAATAGAAATTACTATGTGCTGCCAATAAAATTCTGCTGATAACATTTAAGTTATACAGTCAGAATTTTCATTTATGTTTTGTGTTAGTTTGATTTTAAATTGCATTAGAAGTCTGATCATGTATAAGTATGTATTTTATTAATTTATTTTAGTTATATTAGATAATATATCACAATTTTTTACTACAAGTATGCATTAAGTTTTTAAGAACTCCCCTGTATCTTTTTTCATGAGTAATAACTAACATGGAGAAAAATGCTCTCTAAAATCATTAATAATGCTGGTACTAGTTTTTAAATAACCAGTAATACTGAGATTAGTTCCAGAGGGTTTTCTGATTCTACTCATAGTCAAACGCATAAGCACAACAGAGCCTACAGTATAATAAACAATCAAATAGAAAAATGCTTTATAAATGAGTTTTATGATTATATTTTCCCAGATGAAAATTTTTTAAAAATAGCTACATTACAATGATTCTTTCAAGTTGCAGAGAAAACTATGACTGAATGGTGGAAACAAAATTAGGGGCTGTAAGATTTTTTGCAAATAAAAGAAAAAAGTTAAAATTATTGTAGTATGAGTTTGAAGATTTAGAAGAGTAGAGAAATGCAATATTTCAGACACTGTTAGTAATAATACCATATGTGACTTGTGAGATAAAATATGCATAGCAAAGTAGGTATCACCCCAAGAAGCTGCTGCTTCTTTTTTTTTGAGTCAGAGCCTCATTCTGTCACTCAGGCTCGAGTGCAGTGGCACACTGACAGCCACTACAGCCTCATCCTGCTGGGCTCAGGTGATCCTTTCACCTCAGTCTTCCAAGTAGCTGGAACCACAGGAATGTGCCGCAATGCCCGGCTAATTTTTTGATTTATTGTAGAGATGAAGTCTCACAAGGTTGCCCAGGCTGGTGAACTCTACTCCTAGATGCTTGGAAGGCTGAAATGGAAGGATAAGCAGAGCCCAGCAAGTTGAAGCTGTGGTAGTCATGATCGTGCCACTGTACTCCAGCCTGGGTGACAGGATGAGACCCTGACTAATAAATAGATAAATAAATAATATTAAAAAATAAAATAAAGCCACCTATCTGCACACCTGGGCTCAGGCAATCCTCTCACCTTGGCCTCCCAAAGTGCGGGGATTATAGGCGTGAGCCGCCGGGCCTGGCCCAAGAGCTTCTTCTACAGAAGGACATCATTGAGGACATCGCTCAGTCCTCTATTTCTTTGTTGTTGTTGTTGTTGTTGTTTTTGGTTGGAGTGTTACTCTGTCACCCAGAGCGGAGTGCAGTGGCCGCTTCCGGCCACCTCAGCCTCAACCTGCTGGGCTCCGGCGATCCCTCTGCCTCAGCCTTCCAAGTAGCTGGAACTACAGGCGTGTGCTACCACGCCCGGTTAATTTTTTGATTTATTGTAGAGATGAGGTCTTGCTGCCCAGGCGGGTCTCGAACCCCCGGGCTCAGGCAATCCACTCACCTCAGCCTCCCAAAGGCACAGGATTACAGGCTGAGCCACCGAGCCCGGCCAGTCCTTTATTTCTTATCAGCTCCACGTGCAATCACATAGTAAGAATGTGTTGCCTGTGTCTTCTGCTTTCTGTACTTTTAATTTCTCCTTCCATAGGCTCTTTGTTTTGACTGTCTTCCCATGTTTCTATTGCTATCGCAGTAACTACTTTTTTTGAATTTTTATGATTTAGAAAGTACAAGGGCAGTTTTGTTACATGGATTTGCCGTGCAGTGGTAAAGTCTGGGCTCCTAGCATGCCTTCACCTGGCTAGTGTGCGTTGTACCCAACAGGTAATTTTTCATCCCTCCTCCCTCTCCCGTCCTCTGCCTTGGAGTCTCCATCATCTGTTATTCCACCCTCGGTGTCCCTGTGGACTCATCGTTTAGTTCCCACTTACATTAAACGATGTGAAAACATGCATGCAGTATTTGGCTTTTTGTTTCTGAGTTATTTCACCCAGGGTAATGGCCTCCAGTTCCATCCATGTTTGGGAGAAGACATGATTTTATTCCTTTTTTGTGGCTGAGTAGTATTCCATGGTGTGTGTGTGTGTGTGTGTGTGTGTGTGTGTGTGTGTGTGTAGCACATTTGTACTTCTGAGCTTTTAATAATAGCTATTCTGACTGGCATAAGATGAATTTGTCTGATGATTAGTAATGTTGAGCATTTTGGCTGTTGTATGTTTTCCTTTAAAATAAAGTCATATGGGTAGGCGTGTTGGCTCATGCCTGTAATCCCAACACTTTGGGAGATCAAGACAAGAGGATTGCCTAACCCAGGAGTTCATGATCAGCTTGGGCAGCATGATGAGACATTGTCTCTACAGATAAAAAAAAATTAGCCTGGCGTGGTAGCTTGCACCTCTAGTCCTAGCTGCTTGGAAGGGTGAAATGGAAGGATTGCCTGAGCCAGCGGGTTGAAGCTGTGGTAGTCATGATTGTGAGATTGCACTCCAGCCTGGGTGACAGAATGAGACTCTGACTCAAAAGAAAAATAAATAATATAAAAAAACAAAATAAAGCCACATATCTACAACCATCTGATCTTTGGCAAAGTCAACAAAAATATACACTGGGTAAGGGACACTCTACCCAATAAATGGTGCTGGAGTAATTGCTTAGACATATGCAGAAGAATGAAACTGGACCCCAAACTCTGGCCACACACAAAAATTAACTCAAGATGAATTAAAGACTCAAATGTAAGCCCCAAAACTATAAAAATCCTGGAAGAAAACCTAGGAAATACTCTTGTGAACACTGACCAAGGCAAAGAATTTATGGCTAAATCCCCAAATGCAAATGCAACAAAGACAAAAATAGACAAATGAGACTTATTTAAACCCCAAAACTTGTGCACATCAAAATACATAACCAACAGAGCAAACAGACACCCTTACAAAATGGGAGAAAATATTTGCAGATGAGCATCAAAGGGATAATGTCCTGAATCTACAAGAAACTTGACTCAACAAGAAGACAAATAATCGCATTAAGAAGTGTACACTAATTTCTTGACTGTCTCCAGGCTTCCAGAATTCTGTTTCTCTAGTTCACTTTCCCCACTGTCCAAAGCTGATTAGGAAGAAAGAAAGTGGAAGAAAAGTAACAGTACCAAAAATTTCAAACTGCCAAATACTTCTATGAGCACTTAACCTAAATTAGCTCAACTCTCAAGACACAGAATAGTCCTCACTTGCAGGACATGAAACTGAATATTGCAGAATTTCCATAACAAGTGCAAGTTTACCTAGGCAAGTATCAAAACAGAATCCATTCCAAGGTTCCCATTCCTTCTATTCCAAACTAGATAGACAGAAAAACTTCCTAATGGCATGAGCAGTATCTATTTCAATGTCAGTTTATACAGTAATAATAATAACTTATACTTGCACACTTTTATCATAGCAGGCATTCTTCTTGATGTTTTACATGTATTAACCCATTTGATTCTTCGAATAACCCTAGCAACTAGGTTCTACTATTATCCCATCATTAATGATGAGATGATGAGGGCTTAAAAAGCTAAATAGAATGACCACTAGCAGCAAGCAAGGAAATAGTAGAGTAAGGATTCAAGTCATGCTTTCTGGCTTTAGCCACCTCAGAAGGTCTGATTGTTGCTTAGTACATTTTTGTTGACCTGATATGAAGTGAATAGTCAAATTCTGTGTATAAAAAATGCTTTATGGAGAAAATATTAAGGGAGAAAGTATAAATGATGTTTTCAAAACAGGAAAATTGTATTGGTTGTCTATTTAGGACCTATGGAAACTTGAGAGTCTGTTGTCCTTTTTGCATCCTTATACAGTGTGGGATTAGGATGAAGAAAAATTTTGAAAATACAGAGGAAAAGGGCAGTATGGGACTAACAAAATGTGCTGTGCTTAAGAAAACTGAAAAATGAATTTTGAAGAATAAACTTCATTTATTTAAAGAAATGAAAATTAAATTAACACATTTGTAAAAACTGAGGATCTCTTTTGTTTTGAAGGTACTGTGATTCTTAAAAACACTATGCTTAAAACTTCCCTACTTTGGTAAACTTTAAAACTTTACATTATTTTCTCTTTTCAGTCTTGTTGAAGAATAGTGTCACTTCTTGTGATCTAGTTATTCTGCCCATGAACACTATGACCTAAATAAGAAGACTGTTGATTTTGTCAAAATTTTGGCTTACCTAGTGTTATAAGTTTGATTGTGATTTTCAAAATGATATGTCAAAGTCCTGATCTTCAGCACCTCACCTCAAAATGTCACCTTATTAGAAACTACAGACTTGCAGATGTAGTTGGTTCAGATGAAATCACACTGGAGCAGGATGGGGCCTTGATCCCGTGTGACTGGTGTCATTATAGGAAGAGAATGACAGAGGGCAGATGTCCATGTAAAGAAAGGGACACTCAGGGAGGAAACCAAGCGACAACAGGAGCAAAGGCTGGAGTCATGCAGCTGCAAGCCCCATACACCCAGCCCTGATGGCCACCAGCGGAAGCTCAGAAAAGTTAAGAAAGGATTCCATCCAGACTCTCATTGGAGCATGGCCTTATTGATGCCATGTTACTGAGCTTCTAGCCTCCAGAAATGTGAGAGAATAAATTTCTGTTGTATTAAGCCACCTGGATGTGGCAATTTTTAAGGGCAGCAGGAGGAAACGAATATGCCTAGCATCATTTCACACTCATGAACTCTTGTTTCCACAACAACCAAAGCCAGAATCTCCTGCATCTGTGGGTCCCTACGTCTGCCCATTGCCATGACGTGTCATTGCCCGCAATGGTTATTTGAGAACAGGAAAAGCCCCCTTTGAAAATGTAGCAGTTTTCATCACATAAGAGATTTGAGTCATCCTCTCTTAGTTTCAAAATACATCTGTCCTGAAAAGATTCTCCATGAGATCTTCTTTGCTGTTACCTTTACTGTTTCTAATCAAAAGGGCAGGCGGGTGAGCTTACTCCAACTGGAATGCAAGCTGCAAAGCTACATGAGGGGAGCAACTCTCTCTCTCTCTCCTCTCTCTCAAGTCAATTAATGGATAAATGATCTGTTGAGAAAGGAAGGGCCTAACTGAATATCTAGCTTCCTAACCAGTCTGAATACAGCATGCTCCTCAAAACTGCACAGATAATTACCTGCAACAAACACGATTATATCCTGTGGTGTTTGGAAAGGTGGACTCCCACCTCCCTCCCACCTCACCCTACTTTTTTTTTTTTTTGAGTTGGAGTCTCACTCTGTCGCCCAGACTGGAATGCAGTGGCCGCTCCCGGCCACCGCAGCCTCGACCTGCTGGGCTCCGGCGATCCTTCCGCCTCAGCCTTCCAAGTAGCTGGAACTACAGGTGCGCGCTACCATGCCCGGCTAATTTTTTGATTTATTGTAGAGATGAAGTGTTGCCAAGTTGCCCAGGCGGGTCATAAACCCCGTGGGCTCAGGCATTCCACTCACCTCAGCCCCCCAAAGTGCTGGGATTACAGGCTGAGCCACCGAGCCCGGCTCTTACTCTTAAACTGTCACAACATAAGCGTCCTCCCCTTCTACCTAACCATAGTATTTATTCCTAGCTCTCTTTGCCTTTGCTTTCTTTCTTCACCAAAGCTCCAGGGATATAATTTAATTTCCTCTTATTTCCAGATATTTTACTATTTTTGAGAGTCCTATTTCCCAAAGATTGGACTGGAGAAAAATACCTTCTTAACTATTATTGTTTTTAGGAATTTGGTGAAAGCCAGTACTATTATTATCATGAACATCTTGCCAGAATTTCAGAATCCATAATGATTCTTATATTGAAATACAAACAACCTAGGAATATGCTTATATTCTTCTCTGCTTATAATATGTGATAGACTCTCCCTTATCTTAATAATATTGCCAATTATTCCTGGTTTTTAGGTTTATTCATCTGTTTTTGTTTTTAATTTGGTGAGAAAGCCCCTACCATGCCATTTTCCATCTGTAGAGACTATGTATGTTAAATTATAGTGAAATTATGGATAAAAAATGTAGGTATACTATGTTTAAGAGTGTAACATCCTTCAGAAGAACTCTTCACTGTGGACTATATTTTGCGTGTTTCATCCTTACTTTACTTAGAAAAATTCAAATTAGATTATTCTTAGCCCAGAAACAAAACAGATGATTTTTCAAATGTAATAAATATTCATGTGATTAAGATTTTATAATTCATTTTTGCACATCTACATTTTTCTAATTTTATAATGAAATTGCTGTATTTTCATAATGTCATATTTTTATGGTTCTATTTTCTATTTAGCGGGCAAAATTATTATGTGTTACTGAAAATTCTAAAATGTAAATCAATGCTTTTTCTAAATGATAGAGTTTTAAAATAAATTTTCTTTAGACTACGATTGATTGACTCAAGAAATTTCCTGTTGAATAAATGTATGTTCAACATGAATATGTTGACACAATTAACTTGTATTAATTCTTAGTGGAATAACATCCACAAATAAATTTAATGTCATATGTTTTCTGGCAGACTAAAAAATAAGATACAAGTATGCAGCATGATAATTTTTGTTTACTCTTAATATAAGAACATCATTAATCATTAAAGGCTTATATAATAATTCTTCATTATTCCCAAAAAGTGGACATGAGCAAGAGGTTAAGTAAAGATGAACAGAAGTACAAAGCAGCTAAATTCGAAACTTGAGTTGCCGAGTCATCTTTAAAATAGTGGTGGATATCAAGTTCAATCAGTATAAAAATCTTAATTATAATTTAAAATAAACAAAGAAAAAATTTTCAAGATTATTATTCTGAGATTTTACTGAAAGCAGAGATCTTTGTCCTAAAGCCTTTAACTGTTTTATTTAAAGGACATAGGCACCTTCTTTGCAGAGAGAACTTTCAGCAGTAGATGTGTGGGCAGACTCTCAGTCACAGCCCTCTAGACGCATCTCACCTTCAATATTATGGGATACAATAAGAAGTATAAAGGAATGAAAACATTAAGATGTAGTCAAAGGAGTACCAGAGCACTTGAAGTTTAAAATTGCATTTTCACCATTTTAAATGTAATATAGGCTTATAAAAAGAAAAATTAGAAAGAGAGTGAGGCTGTAAATAATGTAACTGTAGTTACACAATGACTTAACAATTTTTGTATTTGTTCTAAATTTTATTCCTAGAGAACCATGTTTGTTGCTGTTAAAATCTTTTCATTAGACAACAAAAAGATTTTCTGCTAAAATTGTTTTGTGTTCTATCAGACCAGTATGACACTTCTGTAGATATTGCAACCAGAGAAAAATCAATGCTTTTTTTTTTTTTTGGGGGAGTTTCTGGGAGGTATTATCCAATTACTTCTGTCTTTGTATAACTTGTATCCAACTTTTACCACATGGAAAATAACACAGCTCTTTCTTTCATTAGAACAAGACATCGCAAACCTGATCAACCTACACATTTACATACATGCACACACATTTGAACAGTTAAGACCGTCTTTTAGGAGAAAAAGAGTAGGTATTAATAATGTACTTTCCTCAGTAATTTTCAGCCCATCTGAAAAAGGTAGATATAAATGTTAATAAATTACTTTCCTTAATTGCTCAGTACCAGCAACACAATACAAACATGTGAGCAATGGAGAGGATAAAAGAGAAGATAAAAATAACCAACTCCCTAATGCAACTGCTTTGATGTATTCTCTTATAATCATTAATCATGTACATCTTTTAAAAATCATAATAGTTTTCTTTCCTGCTTTTTTTCCTTGGTTTTATTAAATTGAATAGTCATGTCATAATTCACCTGACAATTCTTCTATCATGGACTACTTTAGAAAATTCTAGAAGAATCCTTTGTGGTTATTTAGACTTTTAAAGATTATTTTCTTTGAGTAGACTTGAAAAAATTTAATTCCTCGTCTAAACAATGCAAAAATATGTAATTTTCTTTAAAACATATTGCCAAATTGCCATCCACAATTGTGCTGGTTTTTATTAGTCAAGTTGAACCTCTTTCCAGTTCAATAGTCAAACTTCTTTTGCTACTTGTGGGATGACTACAAGCAACGAACTGAGGGTACCTTACTTGATTAATATCTTAAAATTTATTTTTTTCCTTGGAATAAGATAATATGGGGATAAAATGTCTTTAAAATTTACTTTAAATTTGAACAATGCCTTTTTGTGCTTCTATAACAGAATATCTGAGACTGGATAATTTAAAATGAACAGAAATGTGTTTGGCTTCTGGTTCTGGAGGCTGGGAGTCCAAGATCCAGGACCATGTCCTGTGGTCTTGTGAGGGCCTTCTCGCTATATCATCTCATGGAAGGAGGCAAGAAAGGGCAACAGAGATCCCAAGAAAGAGTGATGAAGGAGTCAGACTCGCACTTTTATCTGGAACCCACTCCTGTGATGACTGACTCACTCCCACGATGAAGGCTTAATCCATTTATAAGGGCAGAGTCCTTGTGACCCAATCACCTCTTAAGCGTCCCTCCTCTCAACAATGTTGCATGGGACTAAGTTTCCAACACATGACCTTTTGGGGATGCATTCAAACCATAGTGCAGATAAAATTGTCTTGGAGCCCAAGTAATTTGTGAACATCCAAACATTAAGTATTTAATGACTTTTCATGAAATTAATGTCTAGGGTATCACTATGAAATGAATTGATTTGATCAAAAACTGGTGTCGTATGTTTGTGATCACTAGATACAACAACTTAGTGAAGGAGATATATTAAAAATAATACTATTTGTAGTATCAATAATATCATAATATTTAAAGGTTACTTAGAATGTCAGATTATTTATTTGTATGCATCATTTATGTGAATGCATTATTTCATGCACTTCACAGGAGCCCCTAAGATAATTATTGTCACTATTTTGAAATGTACAGAAGTTGATCATTGAAGTGGCTAACTGATGCATCCAAGGTTACCCAGTTAGTTAGAGATCGAACTGGAGTGAGACCCAGAGAAATCAGACCCTAAAGCTCATGTATGTTTCATTTATTACACCTAATGTTACAACTTAACTTCTGACTAGTAAGGGGCATGTTTAGTGAACCCTTGGAAAAAAAAACGGCCTCTGCAGCATCCATTTTTGCAAAACACTGATGATCATGAGTGCTATGGCAAATACTGATGTACTAAATACAGGTTGTCTTGGGCACTCAGAGTGTGAAATTGCACCTAAGTGGACTTTGCTGTCACGTGACTAATCAAAATGTCTTTCTTTTCAGTGAGGTTATGATTTATGATTGTTCTTGGACTTCATTCAAATGGATTTTAAATAGCTTAGTCTCTCATTGTGATACATGTTTGTTTAGAAGTGAGACCCTCTGGCAGACCATGTGTCATCTTCGGAGGCTGCCTTTCAAACTGATTAGCAGATTCTTCTGGGTGTCCTGTGTGCCTCAACCACTTGTGGGACATACTCTGCTATGTGCTATGAACAACATTCACACTGGAAGCTGAAAATTGAATTTTTCTGCTCTATATTGATGGGCTACTCCAATAGTAGTATTTGAAATCTTAAATGTTCTCTCTCCCACCTGCTATGCTTTTAGCCAATAGTTCTGAGAAGTAGATTTATATTTTGAAGTTTTGAAGACTTCCCTTTTGAGAAGAAAAAACCTTTTCCTGCGATAGCAGTAAATTAGATTGTTAATGAAAGTTCTTATAGTTAAAACTTCATTTTTGTATAAATCACTGTAAGATATAAAGAATAAAAAACACTAAGTTACCTTCTCAGAAGTGCCATTAGTAAGGCACTTATGGTTTGTTTCACCTCCAGCCCCCAACATTAGCATTTCTACTTCTAACAAACCCCCTTTTTTGTATGGTCATTGGCACTGATGTTGGGGGTAAGTGTGACAATGTTAAATCAGAACAAATCAGATCCACGTCATGTGATACAGTAGTTAGTTCTGGTTTTTAAAAAAGTGCTTCTATTTTAATTACATATTTTTTTTTTCATCCTTAGCACATGGGAGGTGCCTGAAATAACATGTGTGGGTAAAGATTTAGATTCAGATCCAGGCCGCACTGTTTACTCACTGTGTGAGTTGGGCAATCCATGCTTCCAACTCAGCCCAGGCTGCTTGGTGTGCACAACAGATGTAAAAATAGACTCTTCCATATGATTATTGAGATATAAGTGCAGACACATATGCAAAGTATTTAGCAAAACTAATATGATTAGTAATGTTTTAATGCTAGTATATGTAGCATTGTTAGAAAATGCTAGAAAAGAATAAAAGTTTTAAGTAAATAAACAAATCTCAGATGCTTCCTCCGTGTCTCTTTGGAGCATCAGCCATAGGCCGTGTCTCTCACGAAATTCAGTGCTCTGCTCTTGAGTCTTCATCCATTCACAGGCACATCTTCCCATGCGTCAGTTCAGCTGCTGTACATGGTGGCAGCCAGTCTCTTCGAGGTCCCCAGGCACTCAAGCCTGGATTTTGAGCATGCTGTGCCATGTAGATTTTAAATTATGGTATCTCAAGTGCCTTCTCTTTTTTGGAAAACTCACACACAAACTTTATTGCAGACATTTTAAAGATCATGTATTAACACAAGCACTGTTAACCAAAGTCCAACATCCTGTCAGTACTGCCAATCCCTTTCTTATAGTATTATGATAATTGTTCAGGGTCTGCTTATGAATGAGAACATGTGGTACTCAGTTCTTTATTTCTGTGATAAATCTCTCAGTATTATAGACCCTAAGTCCATCCAAGTGGCTGCAAATTTCGTAATTTTGTCCTTCTTTAAGGCTGCATAATATTCCACTGTGTATATGTATATATGTGTACCTCATTTTTTTAAAATCCAGTCTTCTTTCTTTTTTTTTTTTTTTTTTTTGAGTTGGAGTCTCACTCTGCCGCCCAGACTGGAGTGCAGTGGCCGCTCCCGGCCACCGCAACCTCGACCTGCTGGGCTCTGGCGATCCTTCCGCCTCAGCCTTCCAAGTAGCCGGAATTACAGGCATGCGCTACCATGCCTGGCTGATTTTTTTGATTTATTGTAGAGATGAGGTCTTGCTGCCCAGGCGGGTCTTGAACCCACGGGCTCAGGCAATCCACTCACCTCAGCCTCCCAAAGGCACGGGATTACAGGCTGAGCCACCGAACCCGGCTCCAGTCCTCTTTCAATGGGCAGCAGTGTTGGTTCCATGTTATTGCTACTGTGAATAATGCTGCAATAAACATGCTTGCACAGGTATCTTTTTCATAGAGTGATTAGAGTTCCTCCAAACAGCCCTATTAAAAAATGGGCAAAAGATATGAATAGACACTTCTCAAGAGAAGATATACAGGCAGTCAATAGACACATGAAAAAGTGCTCAGCCTCATTAATCATCAAAGAAATGCACACAAAAACCATACTGAGGCAGGCTGGGCTGGGCAGCTGGGGCTGGGCTCGGCCTAGAGCTAGACCCTGATGGCCATGGTGTTTCCAGTCACGCTCTATGAGTACTCGCCATTTTTCTACATCACAGTGGTCGTTATTTGTTTCATCGTGACCACCGGCCTTGTACTGGGATGGTTTGGTTGGGATGTTCTGAGAAATTCAGAAGAGACCCAGTTCTTTAGAAGAGTTTTCTTTTTTTTTTTTAATCAATATTTTTTATTATGATGTTGTGGTGTAGAGTTAAGGGTTAGGTATACAAATATGCTTCATTTAGGTCCCCTTGTTGATAACGTGTCTCCCATCCCCAGACAGATGTTTACTACCATTAATCCCATCCCCCTTCCCCTCCCCCCATAGTCTCCCACCACTGTCAGTCATTGTCTTGTGGTAGTGCGTTGGATGATCAAGGTCCACTATATGAGTGAGAACATGTGATACTCAGATCTTTGTTTCTGTGAGAGGCCACTCGGTATTATAGACTCTAGTTCCATCCAGGTTGCTGCGAAATTCATGATTTTGTTCTTTTTTATGGCTGCATATTATTCCATCATGTATATGTACCACATTGTTTTTAATCCAGTCCTCTTTTGATGGACAGCATCGTTGGTTCCACGTTCTTGCTATTGTGAACAACACTGCGATAAACATCGTGTGCAGGTATCTTTTTTATAGAGTGATTTGAGTTCTTCAGGGTGTATTCCCAGTAGGGGGATTGCAGGGTCATATGGGAGGTTGATGTTTAGAGCTTTTAGGAATCGCCACACTGCTTTCCTCAGAGGTTGCACTAGTTTACACTCCCACCAACAGTGTAGAAGTGTTCCCTTTTTGCCACACCCTCTCCAACAACTGTTATTTTTTGAGTTATTGATAATTGCCATTCTGACTGGAGTTAGGTGGCATCTCAGTGTGGTTTTGATTTGAATCTCCCTGATGATTAGTGTGGTTGAACATTTCTTCATGTGTCTGTTGGCTGCTCGGATGTCTTCCTTTGTGAAGTGTCTGTTCATACCTTTTGCCCATTTTATAATGGGGTGTTTGGTTTTTTCTTTTCAGCACATTTGAGTTCCTTGTGGATCCAAGATGTTAAGCCTTTGTCAGACCTGGAGTTGGCAAATACTTTTTCCCAGTCTGTAGGCTGTCTCCCTGCTCTCTTGATGGTTTCTTTGGCTTTGCAGAAGCTTGTCAGTTTAATGAGGTCCCACTTGTCTATTTTATCCCTTATGGCCTGTGGGTTTCGGGTTTTGTTCAGGAATTAGATACCAGTTCCAATTTCCATGAGGGTTTGTCCTTCATTTTCTAAGGTTCTTATGGTTTGAGGTTTTACATTTAAGTCTCTGATCCATTTGGAGTTAACTTTTGTATATAGGGATAGGTAGGGGTCCTGTTTCAATCTTCTGCATGTGGTCAGCCAGTTTTCCCAGCACCAGTTACTGAATAGCTTCTCCTCTCCCCAGTGGTAGGTGGTAGAGGCTTTGTCGAAGATGAGTTGATTGAGAAATTGAGGTTTTGCTTCTGGAATCTCAATTCTATTCCATTGATCTATATGCCTGTTCCTATACCAATACCAAGCTGTTTTGATGATTGTAGCTTTATAGTAAAGTTTGAAGTCTGGTAATGTGATACCGCCTGCTTTGTTTT
>JAPVLO010002917.1:0-27721 GCA_027257055.1 Cephalopachus bancanus | reverse complement strand
ATATGAACAAGGTTTATCCAACAAACACTTCGAGGCGGGAAGGTGATTTTTAAATCTAATGTTGCTATACAAGGAGATTTATAGATTGTACCACGCAAAGGCTTTATGAGAAGTTTCCATGCAGAGCTCTGGAGCTCAGGGCAGGTGTAGGACTATGTTCCAAGAAAGTCAGGAAATGCCCACCCTGACCAATTACTGCAAATCCTCTGCTCACAAAGGAGGCCTTGAGAAAGAAAGAAAGGCAGGTGGAAGCATACCATTTTCTCCAGACAAGACCAATAACCAAAAATAAATAAAAAAATAAATAAAATAAAAACAAAGTCCCCTGGCAGGCTTAGCTTCCGTGGAAGAACGCCTGTTTCACAGTGCATTTACTTTCCCATCTGCAGCCTCCGAGGTGGGTGACGCCTGAGTGTACAGTGTCTGGGAGGTGGATATGGGGAAGAACAGTGTGACACACAGAGGGTAACAGCAGAGATTTACAGGGGGAGTTCTGTGTGGTTCCTCATTCTCCATGCTGCCTCCAGAGGCCTAAAGCATACTCCCTTGAGCTTTCCTTCTTCGCTGTTTCCTTCTCCTCCACAGAGCTCTCTCCATTCCCATAGACCTTTGTCTGCTTTTGTATTTGTTGCTTATGTGAAAAGAAACCTCAGATAAATTACATTTAACAGAGTTTAAGTGAGCAAAGAATGACTTGCAAATCCAGCAGCCTCCCCTACCAGAATAGCTTTAGACAGTCCTCAGCTGTCACGTGGTTGAAGAAGATTTATGGACAGAAAAGGAAAAGCGACCTACAGAAAACAGAAATGAGATACAGAAACAGCCTGATTGGTTACAGCTCGGAGTTTGCCTTATTTGAGCTGGGTTTGAACAGTTGACTGCCTTTTATTGGCGGAAACTTGGTGATTGGCACAAGAGTAGGGTACAGTTTGTTTACACATCCAGCTAAGTTATAGTTCACTATGTGTGGATAAATGTTTAGGCTGAACTTGAAATATGTAAGGAGTCTGTTTTAGGCTAAACTTGTAACTCTTACTTCTCCAATTTTCCCCTACCCTTTACTGGTAAGCCTATGAAATAGAAGCATTTAACATAATATATCTGCTTATTAATTGTGGAAAGCAGCATTACCTGTTCTTAACCTTAAAATAAAGAACTGAATTGTTCCATCAGCAAAATTTGAAAATAAAATTAAGTTATGACCCTTAATTATTAGCTGTAGTTTAATTCTTTCTGTGTGAGTTGTCCTTTACACAATTGTTAGCTGTAGTTTAATTCTTTCTGTGTGAGTTGAAAAAAATTCCTTTTCTTCCTGTTGTGGATAAGCTCTAAGACCTTGGATGACTTCAAATCACAGGGATTTAAAAAAATCATTCAGAATATATCACAAAAGTTTAACTTTGACTTGTCTCCACCCAAACATTTATTTTAAAAATTCTTAGTATAACTGTGATACAACTGGTAAAAAAAAAACAGAGCTATATTCATGCAATATTTGGTATGCAGTGCTACATTTCTTTAACAACACCCGAAAAGACCTATGTTAACTTGGATTTCTGTCAACATGAGAAAGGGAGGAGTTGGCAAATATAAGTCATCCCTCAGTATCCACAGGGGATTGGTTCCAGGACCTCTCAAGGGCACCAAATTCCATGAATGCTCATATCCTTTACATAAAATGATGTAATATTTGCATATAACCTACCCACATCCTCCTGTATACTTTAAACATCTCTGGATTGCTTATAATACCTAATACAATGCAAATGCTATGTAAATAGTCATTTAGTGAATCATGACAAGAAAAATAGTGTATATGTGTCCAGTATGGCAGTCATATATATGTTTTTTCTAAATAGTATTCATCTGTGGTTGGTTGAATCCATGGATGCAGAACCAATGGATATGAAGACTGACTATATTAAATCTATTTGTGGAGTGAACATTGTGTAATTAGTGTTAATAAAGCATCTTTTCTCGCTTAGTTCAAATTAAATCATTGACCAGTTGGGGCTTAGGAAATATCTCTGCCCTCCCTGAATTCTCTCTTTCTGTCATCTATCCCAGTTTCATTTGACACTCTCGTTTTACTTTCCACATCTGACTATGACCTATATCATTCCATTCAAGGAGACAATTATTTCCTGTAGCATGGTGTCCTGGCCAAATGTTTTTTTCTTTCTAAAGAATAATTGCACTGTCCACCCAGACCTGTTCATTTTCCAAGCCCGAGTCTTCAAGCTTTTGTCAATTCTAAATACCAAATATGCCTCCAATGAACCCCCTCTCATTAAGATAAACAGAGATTATTTTGTGTTGCTTGAAATAAAACTCAGATTGGTTCACCTGTTTAAAATGAAGTCTGATTTGTTCTTATACGTGTCTTCAAAAAGAGATACATTTAGATTATCCCCTGCAGCAGTCTCTCTATTTTACTTAGTGGTTTATTTTCTTTCTTTCTTTTTTTTTTTTTTTTGCTTTAATTACACAATGAATATACAGATGAGTCTACATTGTTAAATCCAAATAATCAGATTCAATTACCTCTTTACTGACAGTCTTGAGGTCTTTTCAGCAGTTCACTGGAACCAGTAACCACTGGCTCCTGAGAGCTGATATTGAATTTTCTGGGATTTTTGTGAACTGGTTGTGAAATACAGGTATTGTGGTGGTAGCCTCAGCGGCAGTGTTTATACCACAGACATCGGCAAATGCTACACATCCATTTGTTTTCTCAAGAACTGGGTATACTATTATGCTGTGCGTGTTGTGATTCAACTTCTTTTTCTCACATAACCAGAATGTACTGTAAAGCTTTCCCTGTTGACACACATAGTGCTTGCTACTTCCTGTTATCCCTTTCACCTAGCACAGCAGTGCTCAGACACCACTGGAGTTGCCGAGCATCTCAGACTGCTTGCAGAGTCCTCACTTTTCCAATGGTGTGTGTGGGGGAGACAGGATTTTCTTCATACGCTTTAACTAAAACAGTATATTACGACAGACTGATGGAGAAGCAGACACGAGGATCCAACTATCTGTCAATCAATCTAGACTGAAAGAGACTAGTAAAAATATCAAACAACCTACATCCTCTCCATTTATTTGTAGAGTTATTTTTCATATACATTGTTATTTCTGTCAAAGTGCAATGGGTTTATTGTTATTTAAAAATCTTATTAGTCTTATTTTAAAATCAATGGATTGGTACTTATTTTTATCAGGATACTGAGAGTATGACCCATGTAAGCAAAAGCTATTTGGGGCCCTCCATAATTTTTAAGAGTAGAAAGGGGTCCTGAGGTCAGGAAGTTTGAAAATCTTTGCCATGACCTTTGGGAGTGGCAGCTGTAAGACACTGTAGATGGCCTCATGTCCCTGAGGGCAATTCTCAGTGTAGAGACAGGTTTTGAAGATTATAAAATTACACATCACATTATGATAGACCTGGGATCACCAACAGTCTTGCATGAACTGAAGGGACGGCTAGAAGCTTTCCTGTCTGTCTGTAAGAGGGAGATGGAGGTGATTACCTTGGGTTTTCACTGGCAGACACCTAGGCCTGCAGGATTGCCTAAGGGTTTCTTCTAAGATTTTTCCAAAATCACCTTTGAAACTATGACCCGAGGATGGAAGGTGTAAGTGGTTTTAAAACCAAACTTGGAAAGCAGAGAGAGCGCCCCCAACCCCCCACACCATCATGGCACAGTGTTGCTTCACATGTAGGTGCTTCCGTCCCAGGACGTCATTTTTCCAAGACGATGTCTTGTTTGTTTCAAGTGCCTCCTTGCTCTTCCTTGGACACCACAGACCCACTCCTGCTTGTGTCCTTTCCACTTGCTGCTTACTCTTCCTGGGATGTTCTTCCCATCACCCCAATTCCATATCTGCATGTTTCATCCCTAAGTTCATTTAGATCATTACAAAAATGTTTTCTCACTGAGATCTTCCCTGGCCACACTATCTAAAACCAATTCCCCTTCCCACGGCTCCCTATCTATCCTCTTTCCTCCTTATTTTTTGTTGGTGACTCTTATCTCCAAATGGCATATTATCTGCTTTCTCTTATCATCCTCCCTCCCACCTTCCACTAGAATGTTCCACCAATAGGGTAGGGATTTCTACCTTCTGTCATCACTGTTGTATCCCCGGGACCTAACATAGTAGATGTTCAGCAAACGAGTTGAATAAATGAATATAGTCAAACTTTCTCTACTGGGCACTTCTACTTTTAAAGGAAATGTGGAAAATGGAGTGTGAGGGGGCCACTTGGAACTCCCTGGGCTTCATACTGTGTTGATATCTCCATGTTCCATAGCAAATAGGTGATGGAAGAAAATGAGGGGTACAAGGATGTAAGGATAGAAAATCATTCCTCTTTGAGGAACACTAGAAGCGATGACTCTTACTTGAGTCATCTGTCCATGTATCTGTGAGGGCAGGAAAAACTCTTGGTTAAAAATTCTTGCAAGCCCAGCAAGCTCTGATGGTGGAAAGTGTTCATGTGTTATTTATTTATTTTATTTTTTTAGTGAGAAATCAGGATTTATTGAGAGAACAGAAAAGCTCCCACAGCAGGAGTGTACCAGAGGGACTTACCCAGTTCATGTTTTTTTTTTGTAGGAGAAGGAGTTGGTACCTTCTATATGTCCCTGCTTTGAGGCTGCTCAAATTATGTCTTAGACATTTTGACTCTTACAGGAGCTTTCTTGGGTGCAGCAAGACATGGCATGGCATTCTCTTTAGAGGTGTGTCAATGGATAGCAACCCAGCCCCTAGCTTCTCTGGTTGCCATAGTTTATGGCTCTATTTAATTGGCAGCATAAAATAATTGTCCATAAGGGCTAATGTCAAATTCATGGGTTTTCAATACTCATCAGAAAATAGTTGAGAGAAGCAGCATTTAGTGAGGGGTAACTTAGTAATTTTTCTGGATTCATGGTTCTATCTTGGCTGAATATTGGATCACCTGGGTATTTATAAACATATAGATGCCCAGGCTTTTTACTGGGAACTTCATTGGGACCTTCATTGGGATTCTGATTCAGCAGGTATAGAGCAGGACCCAGATATCTGTGTTGTCAACAATCTCCATGGATGTTTTGGTTGCAGAGCCATCACTGAGAACTGTTGCAAGGCAGTCTAAAAACTCATCGTAAATTAAAATGCCTAGGAGGGCAAACAAGGAAATGTAAATGAGGTAAGCAGACTAGTGAGCACTGTGGAAAATTCATTGCCCATTCCCTGTCCCAGAGTTGGTCCTCAGTGCCAACTAAGCAAGGCTATGTGAATCTAGGGTTTCCAGATCTTATAATTCTTTAAAGAATGCTGAAATATCTGGAATTTTATGTGCAATTGCCCAGTTTTTATGTTCGCTCAATTTGAACCTCCCACTGTTGTGGCCAAACAAAATATATTTCAGGGCAAATTTTAGCTCAAGGGCAGTCTGCTTGTAATCTCTGCAAAATCTTATCTTGATTAAAGCCAGTTGCGAGAGAGCCATGTTCCTGAAGTGTATGGATCCGGCTTTCCATTTAATAGTATTTAATAGAATTGTGGTATATTCCTAAGTTAGGAGAGGTTAAAAGAACAACCCCACAAGAATGAGTCATTTGGGGCTCTTATAGGGACATTTCTTACTATATTGCTCATTATTCTCTTTCTGAGGACTCTGGGAGAAATGTATTCCTAGTCTTGGTGGAAGGGCAAGCTGAGATTCTTCTGAGTGATTGATTTGTACTGTCCTAAGGATACTGTAAATGCTGTAACTGATCATGCTCCTCTCTTCTCACTGAGTTTTAGAAATCTTGAAGCCACACTAGGTGTCCCGATTTCAACAAGAATATAAAATGGCATGGTATGTAGTTTTTTTTTCACACTGATTAAATTCCTGTTTTTGCTTTATAACTTAACCTTGTTTTTTCTCCAAGTTATTAGTCTTACTTCTGTCTTACCTTTCTGTTCCCAAGTCCTTGATTAAATATCTTAATTTCCTTTTGCACGAACAGAGACCAGGTGAAAAAATAATGTATATTGAAGAAGAGTTTTGCTTTTTTTAAGAGACAGAATCTCACTCTTGCCCAGGCTGGAGTGTAGCGGTGCAATCATAGCTCACTGTGACCTCAAACTCTGGTGCTCAAGCAATGCTCCCTCCTCAATTTCCTGAGTAGGTGGGACTAAAGATGTGCCACCACACATCTTTAGTCATAGGATTCTCGCTATGTTGCCCAGACTGGTCTTGAACTCCTGGCCCCAGCAATTCTTGCACCTCCTCCCGCCACAAAGGGTTGGGATCACAGGTATAAGCCACCACACCCAACCTATTTTGTTTTAACAGAATGAAAATATAAGCTAAGAATTTGAAAGAAGACAATTATGAAACAATACCTCAGTGTCCAGCAGAGCTTAAATCATTCTATGTTATGACCATAGTGAAAGCAAAAGATCTGTAATATCTACGTGCTTTCATACTATCTACATTAATTAGAGTCTGTAGGATTAATACGGATTTAGCATGACATGAGGACTTCAAAGCCTATTTATAATTAAGTTTTAATATCCATCATTACATTTTTTAATGTCTCAAAAAATGCATATTTAAATTTTTGAATGATACCGCAATTTCGTCCTCCAGGACTTATATCTCTGATTCTCTCATCGCCAAAACAAAACATGAGGACACTGGCTCCCACCGTGTCTTCTTCAGTACTCAGCAGCATCAGTTCTTAAAACATTTCCACAGTGTTTTAGGTGGCAAGTTGCTTTAATTTGTTAATGACCTTGAACATTTTTTTCATAAGTTTTTTAGACATTTTTATTTCATGTTCTGATTTCTTTTTCAGATATTTTCCAATAGATTGTTTTTATATTTTTCTTACTGAGTTGTATGTGGTTCTTTTATACTATAAAACTAAATATGTAATTGATAATATGTTGTAAACATTTGTATCTCTTGGGCATTTATATATTAACTTTATATAACAAAATACCCCATAATGTTTTATTTTCATGTTGTAAAACCCAATAACATTGCTTTAATTCTGAATATTTTGCTTTGGAAAATCATCCTCAATAAAATAGTGGTAAAATAAAATATTATCTATTTTAAATTTTATTTACAAATACAAAATTACATATTTATGTTTAGATTTTAAGATTTTTTGGAATTTATTGTTGGAAGTGGTTGTGAGTTAGGGATTCTTTTTTCAATTTGATAACTACTTGTCTTAACACTTTTTGTTGCTCAAACAGCTCCTTATTTTCCTGTCATTTGAACTGGTTTGATTATAATATTTTAAATTTAAATAAATATAAGGGACAATATGTAGTGTGTGTTTATATATAAATAGCTTTAATTCATTTATTTTAACTTCTGTAGAGATTCCAGAATATGAATATTATATTATTATTTAGCCATTTTCCTTAGGGTGTTCATAAGTTTTTATTCTTAAAAAATGCTACACATCTTTCCAACTATCTTTTTGAATAATTATGTGAAATAGTCTTGTAACATATATAGATAGAAGTATGCAGTGCTGGGTATTAAGGTACAGCATTTTCATCTGAAATGCCTCTCTCCAGATTTCTCTTCTAAGTAGTAGTTGTTTGTTACTCCCAAGCAATGAATAGCAACTCATTTCTCTGATCTTTTCTAATACTTAAAATTTTTACACATTTTTCTTTTTGCATTACTTAAGTATGTGAAGTAATATATCACTGTATTTTAATGTGCTTGTTCTTAATTGTATTACATATATTTACTGACCAATTGGTATTCTTCCATTAATAAATGACTGTTTTGGCGTATGTACATATACACAAAACCATCACTACCTATCAAGTCAAGATAATGAACACATCCATCACCCCCATATATTTGTATGTTCCATCACCCACAGCATACTGTGTAATTTAATTTATAAAGAATTCTAGAAAATGAAAGCTAATATATAGTAACAAAAAGCAGATCACTATATATTTGCCTGGAAATGTCAGTGTTTGCAGGAATGCTGAGAGGATACAGGGAGATGACAAAGGGACATTGACATTTTCCTTTTCCATATAAATTTTAGAATGTTGCTAAAATGTCACAAAATTATGTTTTTGGAATTTAATTGGAATTGCATTGAATTCATATATGAATTTGGAGAGATTAACATCCATACACTGATTTTCTCTATCCATGAATGTTCCTTTCTATCTTTCATTAATATTCGATTTTATGTATTGAGATGAAGTCTTCCTATGTTGCCCGAATTGGTCTCAAACTTTTGGCCTAAGGCAATCCTTTCATTTAGGCCTCCTCCCAAAGCACTGAGATTAGAGGCATGAGCCCCTGTGCAGCCTCATTCATGTTTTAGAATAATTTTTCCACTACAACTTTCAAAAAGTTTTTTTCTACTGTGAATGGTTTCTTTTTCCCCTTCCACATTTTAATTGGCTATATCTGATATATAAAAATGTTACTGATGTGTGATCTGGCTTTTAAAACCAGACACCTTAAAATGCTGCTGAATTTGAATACTTTTGTGTTTAATGCATTCTTAGCCATGTTGGCTGCCAATAATGACAATTTTATTGTCTTCCTTTCAAATCCTGTACCTCTTATGTCTGTTTTTTGTCTTATCACTTTGGCTAGTACTTCTTGTACTGTATTGAATAGTAACTTTTCCTCAGTTCAGAAAGAATGCATCTGTAGTTTCACCAAGATCATAAATAATACTAGGTCAGACTCAGTTCAAGTTTGTTTTCAACTTTATCTTCTTATAAAACCATAAAACAAGGAGATAAGTAATCCAAGTGGATGCAGTTACCCAATGACTCCTTTATTACTGAGATCCAGTCCACGTTGATGGTTAATTCAGCTTTGACAACTGAGACAACCACATGCCAAAAGAACTCACTCTTACCATATAAGAAAAGTTTTTTTCCAAGTAGTCTTTTTCATTCTTCAGAACTTTATTTTTACTATGTCAGCAGCTCTGGAGGCCTTTGGTCATGAACTACTATATCAGGTTAGAAATTTTATATTATGTATAGATTGATAAATTTTTTTAAAAATTAGTGTTTTAATTAATTAAAAATTTTATATATTGAAATGAACATATAACATTTAAACGTTTATTAATAAGGTAAGTTATACTAATAGGTTTTTAAATGATGAACCTGACTTGCCTTCTTGAATAAAGTCTATCTGGTCCTAATGTATTATTTTTCTTCATATTATTAGATTTGGTTTGCTAATATTTTAATAAAATTTGTGTAGCCTGTGACTTTTACATGGTACTGATCTATAATTCATCCATATCTTTTAACTGTTTATTTTTTTTTCAATTTTTCTGGACCCTAATAGTTGTGTTATGTGAATATATAGCTGAATTTTGTGGTAGCTATTGTTTTAATCTTATTACATTTTCTTAGTTTAAAAATAGCCAATTTTTTGTCATTTGTTATTTTTATATTTGCTGCATTTGACAACAGTTGAAGCTGCTTCTATCAGATTAACATGCATTTCCTATTTATTGTGTCTTGTCTTTTTTTCTTTCCTTTTCTTTCAATACCTCCTTACGGATTGATGAAGTTTTTTTTTTTTACTACTAATTTATAGGCTATAGCTTTTACTTCTTTTCTTTCAATTGATATTAAATTTTTTCATTTTTACTTAAATTTCTAATTTTATAACAATGCTCAAGTTTGTTCAGTATCGCATATCCTTTTCCCAGACAATGTAATTAACATGTTTTGACTTTATTCCACATTCCATCATTTTCATTATTAATATCTGATCTTTTAGTTTTATTTTTAACTGAGAATTATTATTGTTAATGTTAACTGTTAATGTTAGATTTATTATTTTATTGTTTTCTTTGTTTAGTTTTTTTGGTTTTTGCTTTGAACTTTACTCTTTAGTAGTTTATTCAGTAAATACTTGTTGGAGTGAAATCTTTATTATTTTCTAAAATTAAATTTTATTTTATTATAGAGATATAGGGTACAAGTAAGGATTAACTACACAAGTAGGCCACATTCAGGTGAAGTTTGGGTCTTCAACTGGCTCTCACTCCCCCTGGTATAAGACCAGGTACTCTTTGTGCTGTTATGTGACTCTGTCACCCTGGCAGTGCCCAGCAACTGCCGACCTCTCCCTGGTGTTAATGTGGTTAATGTTCAGGTCCTGCTTCTGAGTGAGAACACGTAGTATTCAGTTCTTTGTTTCTGTGATAGATCACTAAGTATGATGGTCTCCAACTCCATCCAGTTTGCTGTGAAGTCCATGATTTTGCTTTTCTTTATGGCTGCGTAATACTCCATCATATATATGTACCATATTTTCTTTACTCAGTTCACTTTTGGTAGGCAGCAGGGTTGGTTCCATATTTTTGATATTTTGGATAGTGTGTCAATAAACACGCATGTGGAGGTGTCTTTTTTGTAGAACAATTTATGTTTCTCTGGGTATATTCCCAGAAGAAGGATTGCTGGATCATATGGAAGGTCAATTTTCAGTTCTTTTAGGAATCACCATATTGCTTTCCATAGACGTTGAACTAGTTTGCTCTCCCATCAATGGTACAGAAGCATTCCCTTTTTCTTTTGTATTCTAATAATGCTTTTTTTTATACTCACTACTGACTGATTTAATTGCTTTGTATGGTATCTTTAAAGATATTATAATTTATTTTTTTCTGGTTATAAATCCTGCAATATATTACGTTTTAAAAAATCCTAGTATAGGCTGGGCTAGGTGGCTCAACCTGTAATCCCAGTACTTTGGGAGGTTGAGGCAAATGGATTACCTGAGCCTGTGGGTTCGAGACCAGTCCAGGCAACTTGATGAGACCTCGTCTCTAAAATAAATCAAAAAATTAGCCAGGTGTGATAGTGTGCATCTGTAGTTCTGGCTACTTGGAAGGCTGAGGTGGAAGAATCACCAGAGCACAGCAAGTCCATGCTGGGGTAGTCGTGAGTGTGCCACTGCACTCCAGCCTGGGTGACAGAGTGAGACTCCAACTCAAAAAAAAAAAAATCCTAGTACAACAAAAACAAATCTTAAATGAAATTAAACAAACAAATAAAAACAGTAACAGCAGAGATTATCTGTCTGCATTATCTTAGGAGGGCATTGTATCTCACCCACCAGACAAATAGTCCATAAACCTTCTCAAAAAAAGTGAGCCAGAATAAAAATAAAATACAAAATTTGATTTCACAATGTCACAAGTGCCCCAAACCCTAAACTGAGTATTCACTGAATGAAGAAAATTTTTTTCCATTGCTTTCTTCTTGAGAAAAAGATGATTTTGAAAATGAATGCCTTTGATATCTTCTCAAAGTCTAATAATATGCTTGATGAAACCAAGACTCTTGTTGGATTTTTCTAATGTTCCTGGGTAGTTTCTTTTATCTTTTTTCTTTTTTTGAGTTGGAGTGTCACTCTGTTGCCCAGGCTGGACTACAGTGGTATGCTCATGGCCACTCCAGCGTCGACCCACTGGGTTCCAGTTATTCTTCCGCCTCAGCCTTTCAAGTAGCCACAACTATAGGCATGCGCTAGCTCGTGCTTCCACACCCACATATTTTTGACTTATTGTAGAGATGACGTCTCGCCAAGTTGCCTGGGCTGGTCTCAAACCCACAGGCTCAGGCAATCCATTTGCCTTGGCCTCAAGGTAGCATTTTATTGATAACATATACAGAAATATTTTAAAGTTCACTGGAGAAAAGTCAGCAGATATGACCAGTCAATTATAGGCACCAAAAAAAAAGAAAAACTTCAAAATTTTAAATAGAATAGTTCATACTTATATGTGTTTAGATATATCTAAATAGCTCTCTCTATATATAGTCCAGTTTTCATCATGGGTGAAATAAAAACAATATCAGAAATAATTATTTTTAAATGCAATTTAGAATTATGGGTTTAACAATATACAAAAATTTATAATAATTCAGATTTTATCATGATTACACATTATTTGATAAATACATTTTACTTCTCATAATAACAATGAAGGCCATACAAAAGTTATAAAACAATTATGAAAGTAAATTTAATTTTCATTAAAGTATCTGCTACTGTTTCCTTTTGATTTTTCCAGAATGACTTATTCACATTCTTTACCTTAATTTTTGAGGGGATTCAAGAAAATATTCATGATATTTAAATCTAAGATGACCATTCCTGCCCTTTTCATTCTAACATGTTGTATGTGCAATCCAGAAATAGGTTGCTAACGCTGCATTTTAATATAGTGTGAATGCACAAAAGATACATACTAGTGAGTAAAACTACATATGAGCTAATATCAGATGTTTCCTATAATATAGTTGTTTAACTTGGTATAAGTTAAAAATAAAAGCTAACTACATTTTTCCTTATCCCTTACCCTACTGACACAAACCTGAGCTTTTCATCAAATAAATAGGTTGCTCTATTTGTGTTTTTAAATGCATTAATCTACATACACACGATATATCACTAGTCTTAGTATATGCATCAGAATATATGTGGCAACCAGGTGGTCTCTATAAACATACGAATGACAACTAAGAAGTTCTTTTTCCCCCATTTATTTCTCTATGCCACATGGTATGCATCCTTTAAAGTATGGCCATAGTAAAAGAAGTACCAAGTATTTCTTTTGGTTAATGAGTCAGAGATGCTAATATATAATGTATGTGAGTCCTCCAGTTACCCCGTGCAAATCAAATTCTTTTAGATGTCACTAGAGTATCCTAAGATAAATGAGAAACTCCTTTTTAGTATCTTTTCTGAGGTGAAATGAGACACTGCACAGATGAAAGTACTATTCTATTCATCAACAATCAAGCTTTCGCTCAACTTTAATTCTATTGAAAAAACAAATTTCATCACATTCCTTTTTAAAACGGGGGGAAAACTGGTGAGTCAGCCAGAGAGTAGAAGGGAGACAGCACAGTCTGCTGTGACACCACCTACATCTAGATTACAAGCCTTATCAAAGACGATGATACCTACATTTGCACTGGCCTTGAAGACACAGAAGAAGCTACCATCTTTCATCAACAGGTCAGTGCCACACACATCCATCCCCAGGATATTAGACACCTGGATAGCCAGCTATTTCCCTGTTCACTCAATGAACACACCATTCCCACACCACCTAGTGAGCAGTTGCTTTGCATCCTCCTGTCTGTTGAACAAGGTAACATGGTGGCAACCACATGGGCTTTCATGACAATAACACATACATCCTGTCCATGAGACTCCTTAACATATTTCTGGAACAGGTACGGAGCTTCATGGTGAGTAAGATGGCTTGGATCAGTCAAATGATGCTTATCTCGAGCCAAGCAAACAGCTTTATCTCTATGGCCCAGCGTATTCTTCACTACCATTGGGAATTCCAGTGCTTCTGCTTCATCAATCACTTTAACAAAATTTTCACAGCCACCATAAGGGAAAGTATCTAGTAGAGGATCACCATGGCCAGCCAACTCTTGAAATGTCCAGGACTTATTAACACAGTTCAAGATGGCTTGAGGTCAGCTCATCAATTTTCATCCCATCTTCTCTAGATGGTGCAAAACAGTGATGTCAATATCACTTTGCACCCAAGGGGTTGGCACTCTCACTCATCAATATTAGTTCTCCATTGTTCTGGAGGCCCAGGTTTTTCTGCTCGGTTGTCAGCACCACCTCATCCATCACCACAGCTCTGAAGTCCAGTTCCTCCTCACAGCACTTGTCTTTCAATGCTCGTAAGATCTCTTTTTGGGAATAGTCTTCCCTGATGTGACCATCTGTCCAAAACCACAACTTGACAGTCACAGAGCTACATATCTTGATTTGTTTCTTCTTCCTTGTCTGGATTATTTCTTCTTGAACAAAAGGTATTTAAGTGACTTGCAGAAGATAATATACAGGACAGGGAAGAGCCAGATGACGAGGTTTATGTGTCAAGGTTTGGAACAGTCTTGAGCATAGGTGCTTCTCTCCCCGTGGAGCTGCCCCACCCTTCCAGCACATGGACGAAGTTCACCAGCCCAGAAGCCGATTATAATTTCTAATGCCTTTATTGATTACTGAGATAATTCTTCTGTTACTTGCATTAGTTAGTACATAATCTTTTTTATTCTAGCCAATGAGCAATTTATCTCTGATATTCTACAACTTTATCATGGTATGTGGTATGAATCTAACTTGTTTGAAGACTAATGGATTTCTGCATCTCTAGAACATGATCTCATTCAATATCACCTTTCTCTTATTTCATCTCTTATTTCTTTTTGTAATGCCTATTTGATATATATAGACCCCTTCCCTCTATTCTGCATATCTTTTCACCTCTTTAATATTTCCTAGTTTTCTCTTTCATTACAAGCACTTGGTGAATTACTCAACTCTTCGCATTTACTAATTCTGTCCTAAGCTGTGTCTTTACTATTTAATCCCTCTATTGTTTGTGCTTTTCACCAAAAAAAATTTTATTGGCATTTACATAATTTATAAACTATATCCCTGGTTAATGTTTTTTAGTGGAAATTTTTTTACTTTTCATACTCTAAAATCAGAATATATATATATCTTTCAACACATGCTAAAAGGTACTTATGTAAGAAAAATTTATATTGTTTTCCTCAAACTCGAATACAACATTTTAGACACAATAATATGCTGAAACAGATTCAAGTTTCATTCTGGATACACCAGGTATAATATCGGAATTACATATGGCTGTTGGGAAGTCTACTGAGTATCCACAGAGGGGGTCTGCCATGAGTTATTGTATACGAAGTATGCTATTTTTTTTGTTATCTAGAAGTAATGTTTTGACCATTTTTCATTCTGACATGATAGTTGTTTATATGGGTGCTTTATTGTGGCTTAGTTTTGTTTCAAGAAATTGGTTCTGCTTTAGCAAAGCATAGGTATAGGTACACACACCACAGGACTCCAAAATATGCACAAGGATTGTCAGAAGCTGCTGGGATTGAGAAGTAGCCATAAGCAAGGGAGTGGGGAGCTCCTTTCTTGTTTCACAGAGCAGTCACAAATTTGTTATTGTTTGAATAAAATTACTTTTTCTATAATGGTATTTTGGACAAAGAGAGAGCAAAAGGGAGAGAGACACAAAGAGAAAGAAAAGAAAGATGTTTGGCCACTCTGACTACTTAATTCAATCTCCATGCTATTTACTGTGGAATAAAGATAATAACACTCAACTTTATTGATCATTTATAAGCTTTCAATACATGTATACATACTTTCTCATAACAAAATTATGACTCAGATACTATTAATTTATCTGCTTTAATGATAAAGCTTTAAAACCAAAGCTCAATTAAAGTTATAAAATAATTTGTCTGAGGTCTTATAAATAGAACATTTTGGAGCCAAAATATCAGTTTTTTAAAAAGTCGCATGTATTTAGTACAGGATTTTACAGATAAAAATAATATATATGTTTATCATTGTTTATTTAATGTCATTTGCTACAATATAGATAATCATGTATGTTGGATATATCAATACTCACCGAGTTCTATGTTATAAATGACTAACCTAAATTAATCAATATTCAAGAAGTTTTTTTTCCTCTCTGCAGGCAACATTAAATTTCTTGAGTATGGGCTAATATAACTCTTTTATGACTAATATTCCAAAGATGCAGAACAAAAAATCCCTAAACCTTAGAAAATACGAGGACAAGATAGAGTAGAAATTCATCTGAATTCTAATTGGGGTGTGGTCAGTCATTCTGGATTAGAGTTAGGAGAACTTCATTTGATCCTTTCAGTTGTATTGTTAGCCCCATATCCTTGGTTGAGGAGACATCCACTAAGGTCACATTACTATGTGGCAGAGCCAGAGTTCAAACATAGGCAGTTTGGCTCCAGAGTTCAAGCTCTTAACCATTATCTCTATAACCTCTTGTATACGGATCAGAGGAATATACAAAGGACTTTGATGTCTAAAACATGATATGCAACACAGATATTTCACATTAGTTATATAGAATGCTTGCAGAAAGTAAGAATTCCTAAGAGGCTTCAGTCTGTAAAAACTTTTTGTCCCACTTGCATGAAAAACTTGGAAAAGTGTGCCTCTAAGTGGTTAGAGCTCAGTTTCTGCACATGCTAGATCAACCTTGCACACATTCACTTCACATTTCTTCAAAAAATAGTCAATGCTACTGTGCGTGATCACACTCTGGTCTGTACCTGTTGTTGTCTTTCCTTGAACCTCAGAGCAAATATCCAAAGCTGCTATCTTTAACTGGATTCCACAATAAGGGATTCTTTCCCATTCTACAGGAGGGGTGGAAAACAATTAACTTCATTTCTCTAGAGTTCTGCCTTTCTCTTTTCTATAAAATTCTTTTACTCTATTCCCCTTGCTCTTTGGTCCTGTGGAAGTTATTAGAATCAAAATGGAATCCTTTATGCCAAATTCTAACACAATGGAGTTGGTAGGTCATCAATAAGAGGCTCTGTCACATACATGTCTGTGCTAAAAACTCTTACAAGAACTCTGAAAACCACGACCTTGCCCGAAGACCACTGCATTCTTCCACAAATAATACTTCTGTGAGGACTTCCATCCAGTAATTGCCTATTCAACCTTGGACTGATGCTATCCTTGATATTGATTCTTGTGGCCAAGATAATTGTCTCAAAATAACTCATATAACCTTCCTCAGTTTGCCTTTAAAAGTTTTCCCTTATTCCAGCCTCTCCAGATGTGCCTACTATTCATTGTAGCCTGCATATCCTGAATTATAATCCCTTGTCATTCATTCCTGAATAAACTCATTTATTTTGAAAAAAAAATAAAAGACCCTATAATCATCATTAGTGGTGACAACTGTCAGTGTTTTATTTCATGTACTTTTCCTAATTTTCTTTTTCTACTGTTTCTCTCACAGAACATTGACAGGAAAATCTTTACTTGGGGGTGGGGGAGAAGATACCTCTAAATTCCTTATCTTAGTGCTATTGCTATGATTCTGATCTTACACATCTTTGTCCAGAATCCTCCCTACTCTCCTGCCCCTTCTCTGCACTCTTGATCTGCAGCAACATCTCTGCAGCCACGTGGGGTGGAGATGATCTGGAGGCTGCCAGGAAACTCTTCCGGGCAACCTCCAGAGCCCAGAACATGCACATCATAAAGAGCACCAGCCAAAACTGCAAAGGCGTCCTTTCCTCCAATAGGTTCTCTAATGCAAAGTCAAATGCTGTAGAAATCACCCAGACCTTCAGTAGCATAATATTCCGTCTTTAATCACTTCTGCTCATGGACATCAGCCTGATCCTCACAGCTTCCAGATTTTCTGGCCCATCTATACTTCTTCTTTCCACCCTTTTCTCACTGTCTAGCTCTGACGAGTAGGATTGGGGGCAAAAGAAGAGGGGTCCAAGCCAACACTCTGATCTGATAAAAGGAGCTGAAAGGGCATATTTGAGAAAATGCCTGCTCTTTCCTGATCTCTCATTCTATGCCAGGAACTGCCCAAATTCCCCTTTTGGAGAATGAAGGCTGACTTGGAGACATCTTTAACCAGTAATCACAGTCAGTAATTTGAATAGAAAGGGCTATTTCAATGGCAGGCATTTCTACTGCATGTAGGAACAGACTCTGAAACTCAAGGGGACAACCAAGGCAAAGTCCATCAAGGAAAACAGAAATTCCTGGTGGAAGAAGAACTCAAAGTATGTCTAAATGGCCATGGGTAGAATTAGTCTGGGAGTGGGCCCATATGACTCATGGAGCCCTCACAATAACTGTTAATTAGGCGTTATTAGCCTTATTACAGAGTACAGAGCAGTAGCTTCAGAGTAGTCCAGAGTATTTCACACTTTATTTCTTCAGGCCAGATTTTCCCCTAGGCTTCAGACTTCATATAGACATCTCCACTTGGAAATCCCATGTAAATAATACATGCACTATACCACAGTATGTAAAAACTGAACATGCCATCTTCCGCGGTCTGCTCCTTGTCTGGTCATTCTGGGGTCTTTCCTTTTCCTCCATGGGCACATAAATTCAGATACCAAGTTTTTTGACTTAGATATTTTTTGATGCTACCCCCTGTTCTAGCATCGCTGTCACCAACATCGTTGAAGTTTCTCTCATCTGCCTGTTTCAGCAGCTTCCTAGTTAGTGCTGCTGACTTGAACATTTTCTCCATACAACTGCCAGAGATTTCCATCTAAAATATAAGCGGAAACAAGTGTCCTTCTTTAAAAACATCTCTATTTTCCTCTGGGTCACTTGAGCTCACTGTTTAAGGCCTGAGTTCCTTCAGAAAGCTTCCCCGGCTCCTATAGGTTGGTAGTCTTTCTGTCTTTGCATCTCCATATTACCTGGAGCATATTGTTTTAGCCCATGTGGATCCCGAGTAAAACTGTTGAGGTGAAAGGGGAAGGGTGACTTATTCTGAAGATTTGGAAGAATTCAAATCCCCCCAAATTATTTAATGCAGGAAACAGAAATAATGCTTAAAAAAGAGCAGGCTTAGTTAGAAAGACGACAGTCTGAAATTTAACTCTAAGATGAAAAGCAAACTGGACAGAAGATGAGAAACCTCCAGGAATCAAAGAGATATAACTGAATGAAAATTAACATTGGAAACAATATAGAAGAGAATGGGCACTGCAAAAAAGAAAAACAACAGTTTTTAAGGATAAACTGGGGCTCCCACAGGCTGTAGAAGAAAAGGGAGAAGATGATAGACTTAGGTTTTCTTGTTTGTCATTCATAGCATATGAATAATAATAGTTCCTCACGACACTAAAAAAGGGGAGAAAGATGTATGAAGTAAATATAGGGAGTAACCTACATACGAATGAGTTCCATTCTGAGAGCATATTCATAGGTCCAACAAAGTTAGTCTAGGTACTCAGCTTACATGATTGGTCATATAGTACTGTACTGTAACAGGTTTATAATACTTTTCACATGTATAATACATAAAAATAAATATACAGCAATGTACAGTAGAGTACACAAAAGTACAGCCACTTGTAGAGGATGCATGCACACAACAATGCACACCACACATGTGAACTAACTTATGTCATTGGGCATGCAAACACGCTTGCATATTTGAAAGTTTGCAACTTGAAGGTTTGTATGTAGGGGACTTACTGCATAGGCTTTTTTTTCTTTCTGATCTATCTAATTTTTCTATTTATTGTTGAAAGTGGCAGTCTGAAGATGACAATTATTGTGTTGCTGTGTATTTTGCTTCATTTCTGACAATATTTGCTTCACATATTTTGGAACCCTAATGTTATATATACATATACGTGGTGTTGTGTGTGTGTGTGTGTGTGTGTGTGTGTGTGTGTGTATGTGCATTTGTGTGTGTATATAAAATTGATGATAGATTCCTGATAAGTAAGCTCATTTTACTATTATATAATGTCAGTCTTCATTTCTTGTGAAATATTTGACTTGAAGATTATTTTGTTTAATATAATTATGATCACTTTATTTAATTGTGATTGGTATTTGCATAAGATATATATTTATATATTTTGATCCTGCTATTTTCAGCCTATTTGACTTCTTAGAGCCAAAATGAGTCTCTTATGAGTATAAACAGCATATTGTAGGATCTTGTTTTTTCTTAATCCATTTAGCCATTTTATTTCTTTTCTTTAAAAAGTTCAATCTATTTATACTTAAAATAATTCCTAAAAGAAATAAAGTTGTAGCTACAATTTTATTTATAATTATTTTAAATTCTTATAGCTAAGTTTTCTGTCATTTAAAAAACTGACTTTGTAGTAATATGCTTTGATTCATTTCTCATTTCATTTTGCATACCTCCTAAAGGTATTACTTTTTCATGTTCACCTTGAGAAATGGAGAGTATATAGAACATCTTGAACTTATAACAATATATTTTAATCTCATAACAACTTTGTTTCAATTAAATACAAAACTATACCTTTTTATGTCCTCCATTTTGTTAGAAATATATAAATTATACCATTTTATGACATGTATTTTGTAACAGATTTGTGCAAATTTATGTTTTCTTAAAATTATATAGCAGAATTTTAAGTAACTTATGAATCATCATTATGATGGTAAAGAATATATATCTGTGTGTGTATTTATCTTTAAGAAACAGTTGTATATTTTCATATGGTTTTATGATGCTGTTCAGGATTGTTTTACTTTTCAACATAGTGCGCTCCATTTGGATTTTTTGTAGGACTGTTTTAGGGGTGGTAAACACCCTCAGCTTTTGTTTATTTTGGAATGTCTTTATTTCTTTCTTATTTTTAAATCTAATTTTTATTATTTTTTAAAATGTTAGATTTGATGGGTACACATGTGTGTTCATGACATGGACTTATTTTATAGTGTTGGGGATTGAATCTCAAGTGGCCCATTCCTCTGATAGTGAATATTATGCCTGTAAGTATTTTATGAACCCTAACCACCCTCTTCCCTTCTCTCTTTTTGGTGTCCCAGTGAGTGTCTATTATTTTCATCTTTGTGACCATTTGGCTTCTACATATGAGTGAGAACAAGTGATGACAAGTGATGCTTGGCTTTCTGTTTCTGAGACAGATTACATAGGATAATGACCTCCAGCTCCGCCCATTTGCTGCAAAGGACATGACATCATTCTTTTTTATGGTTGTATAGTATTCCATGATGTACACATACCACATTTTAATTATCACTGATGAGTTGATGGGCATTTAGGTTGATTCCAAATCTCTGCAATTGTGTTGTGCTTCAATGAACATATGGGTGCAGGTGTCTTTTTTATATCACGACCTCTATTCCTTAGGGTATATAACTAATAGTGAGATTACTGGATTAAATGGTAGACCTGTTTTTCACTGTTTGAGAAATCTCTATACCAACTTCCACAGAGGTTGTACTAATTTACACTCCTACCACAGTGTATAACTGTTCCCTTTTCTACACATCTGCACCAGCATCTATTGGTTTTTTTGTTTTTTTTTAATTTAAAAATGTATTGCAAGCTTGTGGTTTCTTTGTTACTGTGGCTATTGGCTCAAGTTAATGCAAATGGACACACTATGTCAGAAAAAGACACACATGATACACAGAGAAAAATATGATTGTATTTTTTCTTTTTTCTTTTGAGTCAAAGTCTTACTCTTTTGCCAAGACTGGAGTGCAGTGGCATGCTCGTGGCTACTGCAGCCTCCACCTGCTGGGTTCAGGCAATCCTTCCACATTTTTATTAATTTTTAACAATGACCATTCTGACTGGTGTAAGGCGGTATCTCATTGGGGTTTTAACTTGCATTTCCCTGATTTTGAGTGATAGCGAACATTTTTTATATGTCTGCTGGCCATTTGAATATTTTCTTTTGAGAGATGTCTGTTCATGCTGTTTGCCCACTTTTTAATGGGGTTGTTTGCTTTTCTCTTGCTGATTTGTTTTGAGTTCTTTGTCGAGTTTGGATATTATTCCTTTGTCAGATGTATAGTTTGTGGATAACTTCTCCCCTTCTGTAGGTTGCCTATTTGCTCTGTTATTTCTTTTGCTGTGCAGAAGCTTTTTAGTTTAATTCAGTCTCATTTATTTTTGTTTTAGTTAGTTGCATTTGTTTTGGGGGTTTTGCCTATAAATTCTTTGCCTAGACCAGTGTCCATAAGAGTTTTTTCTAGGTTTTCTTGTAGGATTTTTATGGCTTCGGGTTGGACATGCAAGTCTTTAATCCATCTTGAGTTAATTTTTGTATATGGTGAGAGATAGAGATCAAGTTTCATTTTTCTACATGTAACTATCCAATTTTCCCAGCACCATTTGTTGAGTAGGGTGTCCTTTCCCCAGTGTATGTTTTTATCTGCTTTGTCAAAGATCAGTTGTTTGTAAGTATTTGGGTTTATTTCTGGATTCTCTAGTCTGTTCCATTGGTTCATATGTCTGCTCTTGTACCAGTACCTGCATATGCTTAATAGAAGAAAATAGAGATGAATAAAGAGCTACAAATATAGATTTAAAATGCCTTTTGACTTCTTAACATTATAAGGCAAAACTGATAAAAAAGAGATTTTCATTTGAACAAATATTGGTGAAATTTCTTCAATTATAAAGAAAAAATGTTTGTTGCTGTTCTTGTTGTTTTTTACTTAAAAACACTAGCTAGACTGGCTTCAGGCTTACTTGTAACTTTGAACGCCAGAACAAAGAGAGAAGACTATCATTTTTTGGAGAAAGTTTGAGCCCCCAAATTGCATATTCAATCCAAAACTTTTTATGTCTAAAGGCAACAATAAAATAACAACAAAATTAACAGTTGTAGAAATTACAAAATACAAATATGGACAAAGAAACAAACAGAAATATTGCCACATGGGAACAATCTTAATATAATTGGGAAGCAAATTAATATGAATTATACAGAAGCTAAAAAGTATGCATGTAAATTGTACGTGAATAATATGGCAATGAGCACTAAAATCTGCTAAATGCATAAGTTTAAATATTTTTTAAAATAAAGTTAAAACAAATACTAAATAAACTTAAAAGCTAATAAACTTAAAAATTAAATACCTATTGATTTTTGATAAATAAATATATGGAATGAAGGAAATACCAGAAACAATAAAATTTCTATTTCTAAAACCCTAAATTATATCAATGAAGATTATGAAATGGGTGAATAGGGAATAAAGAAATAAGTTTGGGGAGGCCCAAGATTGTCGACTGAAGACATCACATGATTGCTGTTCTCGGCAAAGAACCTATTTGGAGGGTGGATCTACAGCTCTGAGGGTCAGTCTAAAAACTTAAGTTGCGATTTATTGGACAGTCACCTGGGTACATGAAAGGTAGACAGTTCTAGGGTCTGGACACCCCCGGTAGTGGCCCCATCACGAGATTGGGAGCACACCCTTGGGAAGGAGTGCGTGGAAGTGACAGCTTGCTTTTCTTCCTACACATCTCACACGAGCCTATGCAGTTCCAGCCAAGGGAGAGACAGCCCACACCTCCCCGCTCCCCGCACCCTGCCTGCACCAGTCAGACACAGAGCTGCCCTTAATTGGGATCGACGCACTGGTGGGATCCAGGTGGACACTGGGGAACCCAAGCTTCCGAGGAGTCCTGGTACTGGGGGCCATCAAGCCCCTCACCCTACACAAAGAAGCTCTGCAGGAAACACCCTGTGGAGTGGTCTGTGCTGCCTGGGCATTTCTCCCTCCCTCTGTCTCCAGCACCAAGCAGGTATGACATGCCCACTTTGGGTACATTTCTCCAGCGCTGGCATTCCTTTCAGCCCCAGATCGGGACTGCAGAAGCAGCTTGCCCTCAGAAGACTGCCATCACTGGGTTAGCAGGGTAGACGTAGGAGGTGGGGCACCTCTGCATTTCAGTGGCAACAGTCCCTCCCACCTGTGGACTGAGGGAGGAATACCAACTCTCCACTAAGAGACAGCTGCCTCCCTTCTACTCCGGGGGGAAAAAGGCAATCTCGCCTACAAGGAAGACGGCAACCCTGTGCTTCCAAGAGCTTGTGCCACAGGTCCCTCCTGGTCACATACCCAATGCTGTCAAAGAGACATGGGCTTGGGAAGGGACTGCCAGAACTCCTGGACAGGCAGGGCCACTGGTGCATGTGCTGGAGAGAGGAGAAAGCCTCTGAACTGGAGGAAAGGACTCTCCTCACCTCTGCCAGACTGTTTCAGTGAATCAGTGCTAGATGGTTTTCCCCAGCTCACCACCCTTCTTGACACTCTGTCCTTCCCACAGGGAGCCCAGAGGAGAGAGGTCAAGTAAAACAATAAGAACTGCCACCCTAATAGTAGCAATTTTATCTAGTAAAAAACAACAAAACAAAAACAAAAAGAGAAGAGTGTGCACTCACAGATGAGGAAGAACCACACACACACACACACACACACACACACACACACACACACACACAACCAACCAAACAAACAAACCCCCAAATCCAACAACAACAACAACAACAAAACCCTCCTAAAGTTTGAGGTTTCATGTTTATGTCTTTGATCCATTTAGAGTTGTTTGTGTATGGTGTTAGGTAGAGGCCTTGTTTTAATTTTCTGCCTGTGGTCAGCCAGTTTTTCCAGCACCATTTACTGAATAAGTTCTCCTCTCCTCAGTGGTTGACGGTGGAGGCTTTGTTGAAGATGAGTTAGTTGAGAAATTGAGGTTTTGCTTCCCGAATCTCTGTCCTGTTCCTTGGTCTATGTGCCTGTTCTTTTACTAATACCAGGCTGTTTTGATTATTGCAGCTTTATAATAAAGTTTAAAGTCTGGGAGTGTGATATCTCCCACTTTGTTTTTGTTGTTGTTGAGGATTGTTTTGGCTATTTGTGGTCGTGTATGTTTCCATATGAATTGTTTCCATGCTGAGAAGAATGTTGCTGGTAATTTAATAGGCATTGCGATAACTCTATAGATTGCCTTGGGTAGGATTAACAATGTTGATTGTCCCAATCAATGAGCGTGGAATATCTTTCCATTTGTTTGTGTCATCTTTGATTTCTTTGAGCAGTGTTTTATAGTTTTCGTTGTAAAGAACTTTCACTTCTCTGGTTAGGAGGATGCTGAGGTATTTCATTTTTGTGTGTGTGTGGCTGTTTTGAATGGGATTGTGCTTTTTGCTTGGGTTTCTGATTGTTTATTGTTGGCACATAGGAATAAGACTATCTTTTGCACATTTATTTTATAACCTGAGACTTTGCCAAAGTGCTTTGTCATGCAAGGAGGTTTTTGACAGATTATCTTGGGCTTTCAAGGTATAGAATTGTGTTGTCTGCAAAGAGAGATAGCTTAATTTCCTCTTTTCTTATTTGGATACCTCTGATTTCCTTCCCTTGTATGTTTGATCTAGCTAAGTCTTCTAATACTATGTTGAACAGGAGAGGAGGGAGTGGGCATTCTTGTTTTGTTCCGGTTTTCCGGGGAAATTTTGTTCTAATTTCTGTCTATTTTGCAGTATGTTGGCTGTGGGTTTCTCATAGATGGTTCTTACTATTTTGAGGTATGTTCCATCTATGCCTAGATGTTCGAGGGTTTTTACCAAGAAGGGATGCTGATTTTGTCGAAAATTCTGTGTCTAAAGACATAATCATGTAGTTTTTGTTTTTACATCTATTGATGTATTTAATTATGTTTATGGTCTTGCAGATATTGAACCAGTCCTGCATCCCTGGGATGAAGCTAGTTTGATTCTAGTGGATGAGTTTTGAGATGTGTTGTTGGACCTGGTTTGCTAGAATCTTGTTGAGAATTTTAGCATCAATGTTCATAAAGGATATTGACCTGTAGTTCTCTCTCTTTGTTGGATCTTTACCTGGCTTGGGTGGAAAATGCAGGAGATACCCTTATAGAAATTGGGATTGGCAACCAATTCTTGATTAAACCCCCAAGTGCCCATGCCATAAGTGATGAGATAGACAAGTGGGACCTCATCAAACTGACAAGTTTCTGCAAAGCCAAAAAAGCCATCAAGAAAGTGGGAGACAACCAACAGACTGGGGAAAAAATTTGCCAACTGTATATCTGACAAAGACCTAAAAAAACAGTCCCATGACAAAGTGGGAAAAAGATATGAATAGACACTTCTCAAAAGAAGACATATGAGCAGCCAACAGATACATGAAAAAATGCTCGGCCTCACTAGTCATCAAAGAAATGCAAATTAAAAGTACACTGAGTTATCACCTAACTCCTATCAGGATGGTCATCATCAATAACTCAAAAAACAACAGATGCTGGAGAGGATTCTGGGAAAAGGGAACACTTCCACACTGTTGGTGGGAGTGTAAACAAGTACAACCTCTCTGGAAAACAGTGTGGCAATTCCTGAAAGATCTAAAAATTGACCTTCCCCATGACCCCACAATCCCCCTACTGGGCATATACCCAGAGGAACTCAAATCATTCTATGAAAAGAATGGATGGAATATTACAAGGCCAAAAAGAGGGACAAAATTAGGAACTTTGCAGCAACTTGTATGGACTTAGAGTCTATAGTACTGAGTGATCTGTCACAGAAACAAAGAACTGAAACTACATTTTCTCACTGAGAAGCAGACCTTGAGCAATTATCATCATACTATATAAGGGGATTGGCAGTAGTGGGAAACTGCTGGGGGACAGGGGTCACACTTTATCAGTAAGTGTACCTGCATAATGAGCATTTGTTTATCTAGTCCTGAATTGTGCCCCACATCTTTAAAATAAAAAGAAACCTTTAGCAATTTCCAAAGCCATAGGAGTTGACACCCATAAAGGGGCTTCCCAGATCCCAAGCAATGGAATCCTTCAGAATGACCTGTCTCTGTCTCTGATGATAAATATAGAATTCAGACTATTCAAGACTATCTCAATGGGATCCCCATCAAAGTGGACACACAAGTCATTCAGGTCACAAAAACAGTGTAGGTAGTAAAAGTTGACCTGGTCATTCTAAGAAGGAACCAAATTGAACTTCTAGAATTTAAGAATTCTCTCCTAGAATTTCAAAGCACAATAACAAACCTTAACAGCAGAATCAATCAAGTAGAGAAAGAATATCAGAGCATGCAGATCAAATTATTGAACTAGCCTAGTCTGGGAATAAAAAGAAAAGAAAAGACTTAGGAAGACTTCTTATTCTTATGAGAAAAGCCAACAAGATATCTGAGATTATGTAAAGAGACCAAATCTATGGCTGATTTGCAACCCTTGGAGAGAAGGGGAAATTGAGAACACTCTGGAAAAAATATTCCAAGATATCATTCAAGGAAACTTCCCTCTCTTGAAGGAGAAGCTATCAGACAGACACAAAAGATTCAGAGAATTCCTGTTAGGTATTACATGAGAAGACTATCCCCAAGACATGTAATAATCTTTCTTGTCACAGTGAACATGAAAGAAAATATGCTAAGTGCAGCTAGAGAGAAAAGACAGACCATCTACCAAGGAACACCCATCAGAATTGAAAGAGATCTCTTCAGGAGAAACCCTACAGGCCAGAATAAATTGGGACTTCATCTTTAATAGTCTTAAAGAAAAACAACTCCTGTCAACAATTTCCTACCCTGCCAAGCTGAACTTCACTAATGAAAAGGAATTAAGGAGAGAGAAGATGGCGACAGCATAGGTGAACTGGTCAGATTCTCTGAACATGAGTTCCCAAAAAGGCTATTACTTCTCTTCCCCCATCCCCCAGCCCACCACCGACCGTGCTGGTGCCAGGCCCGGGAACTTTGGTCCCACACAGGGCCAGATATTGCGCCCCCCCACTGCTGCTGTTCTACTGCATGTGTGGGAGTCTCCGGTCCCAGCCCCCTCCAGATCCCTCCCCAGCTGCATTGTCTCCAGCCCAGCACCCAGCAGCAAGCCACCGGTCACACAGGGAGGCTCTGGGCACCTGCCCCTCAGAGACACCGGTCCCATTCCTGGTTGAAGTACCCTGTGGGAAGCCCAGTGCCACTCTCGCTGCTCATCGCCTGCCCTTTGGAACTTTGGAGCTCTGGAACTCCGGGCCCCCCCTGGCTGAGGCACTCAGCACAAGACCCCAAGCCAGGGGACCCAGGCAAGCGGAAAAAACAGATCTGCTTAAACTGCCTCGCCATTCTCCAGGGAGAGACTTCCATTGATCCGCCCACCTATCAACAAACTTTACCTCATTTCCTAAGGCCAGATATTGCAGCCTCCTGCTGTGCTATTCCATGCATACGTGGGAGTTTTGGGTCCCAGCCCCCCCCCTTTTTCCC
>JAPVLO010002916.1:0-27558 GCA_027257055.1 Cephalopachus bancanus | reverse complement strand
AGAATAAATTAAAACAGTTTCTTTACCCCATCTAGAGGATTCCAGTAACTGAGTGAATTTCAGGAAGAATGGCTACTACTTTTCATAAGTTATTTAGGTGTTTAGGTGAAGAACAATTTGCTTAAATTGCAGGTGTCCCTGAATAAAAACTTTCTAAAGTTTCCTCGGCTACTGATTTGGTTCTAAAACTTAGTAGGACTCTGTTTACAAATTTGCAATGAAAGCATTAGGATATATTCTGCAAAGCATAGCATATTTATGAAGGAGTACTCCCAAAGATCCAGAATTTTTTTAAAAAAAATTGTGTATTTTTTACATGTTAAAACTTCAGTCACCTTAAAACTATTCTCCATTTGATTCAATACACCATAAAAGTGTTTTTCCCATTGCTCAAAAGCAGTTTTTGAACTCATCGATTTTGATCCCTTTTTAGTACTTCTGTCTTTTTTTGTTTCATCTTTCTACATTGAAAAAAAGTTTCCTTTGAGGAACTTTTTCACCTGGGGAAACAAGCAAAAGTCACTCAGAGCAAGATAGGGTGAAGAGGGAGGATGGGGCATGAGCTTCATACTGTTCATGGCATGAACTGCTGAATGCTCAGAGCATGTGGGCAGGTACACTTATAAATCACCCATCAGGAAAGGGGCAAATGGGTTGAAAAATCTCAAAAACAATTACTGAAGATGAATACAGCCTTCACAATAACTATGCCAAGGGGTTTCCTAGAACACTTACTTAGCAGCAAAAGCCTGTACCATAAGGGTCCCACACTCTAAAAAGTAATTCCAGTTTTTTTGGGTTCCCCCTCATATATAACAATGAACTTGGGCATATTTGGTTTTATTTTTATACTTTTTAAGGAAACTTGATTGAAGATAGATGATTTGACTTCTGCCTTTTACATTTTTTAAAAAAACTCAGGTTTCTCTATATACTGACTCTAAACAAAACCTAGGAATGACTAGATACTATAAGTAAAAATTCATATTTTGTTTACCTGATATTTATGTAAACATTACATAGTTTCAAAGTAATGTAGCCACACTGATGTTTTATTGTAAGCCATTATTATAAACTAAGTATTTATAACTGTCTGCCTACTTTGTCCAGAGATTGTCATAGGCACTGCTAAGGTGTTGAACAGAATTGACAGTCTCAACTACCCTCAGGTAGGTTACATTTTAGGAGTACTTGCCCTGATGTATATGGCTTTTTAAATCCTTATCAAAACAGCTATAAAAGAGCATCAGTCAGTGATTGATTGTAACTAACCTCGAGGAATTAATAAATATTTATAGACTCATGAATACTTATACTAAGCTCTAATCCAGATTCTTTAAAACAGTGGATAGCATAGCTGAAAGTCAGATTATCTGCTCATATGCTCTATGGAGATTTATATGCTAAGTTACATTTCAGAAAGAGTGTATGCAACAATCTGAAAATCTGAAAGGTGCTGATAAGCTGTTATTAACTTCGATTAACTTTACGCTTATCAAGCTTGGAAAAGTGAGCTCCATATTTCCCCTGTTCACATAATCTAGGCTATCCACACAGTTGTCTAAATATTTTGAAGGTCACCTGCCAAATATGTGTTTCTTGCAAGACAATTGAGTAATGATTTTGAGTTTTCAAAATAGGTGTTTATTTTTAAGGGAAATGAGTCTACAAATTATTTTAACATTAGACAGAAATATCAGGAAAGACACACTCTTCAGAGAATTCATTTCAAAAATTTATGATTTACTAGGATGTAATGTGACAGAAAATTGCAATTTTTTTTTTTTTTGAGTTGGAGTCTCACTCTGTCACTCAGGCTGGAGTGCAGGGGCCGCTCCGGCCACCGCAGTCTCAACCTGCTGGACTCCAGTGATCCTTCCGCCTCAGCTTTCCAAGTAGCTGGAACTACAGGTGTTGCTACCACGCCCGGCTAATTTTTTATTTATTGTAGAGATGGGGTTTGCCAAGTTGCCCGCGGGCTCAGGCAATCCCCTCACCTTGGCCTCCCAAAGTGCTGGGGTTACAGGCTGAGTCACCGAACACGGCCAAAATTACAAATTTTATATATCTATTTGGGTGTGAAATAGGTAAGAGCTGATTAAGAATATAAAAGTTGAACTTTGTTTTTCTATGTCTGAAAGTTCCAAACATGCTATAATTTTGTTTTCTCAAATACCATAATTGTTAAATAATTTGATCTAAAATTGCACAGATGCTTTAAATTTATGCTTGATTTTTCTTGCTTGTATATGGAAAGGCAGGGATTTTCATTATATATAAGTGCAAGTTTGTTAAAACTGCTGGATTTTCACCAGTTCCTTCTTTATTGTGGCAATGCCCCAATATAACCACAAAACCTGCATGCAATAAGTGTTCAACAAAGCTTAATGCCATCACAATAGAAAGGCCATATGGGAACAGGATGACTTTTACAATGAAACAAAATCCAGTTTTTCCACTGGCCACTGACCAGGTAGCCAATTAACAGATAAATTTATGAAGTAACAGTCTTTGACAGTTTCATAAAATTTAAGCCGACATTGGAACAGAACCAGACTCATGAGTACCTAGGATTAGATTCAGATAATGTAGAAAATTTTATTCTTGCTGACATCAAAAATTGCTCCAACGTTGTTGTCATTAATTTCATACAATAGTTACTTTGGGCTTTTGCCTGCTTTCTTCTGAAAACTGTGAATTGTTTGAATCAATTTCAGCAGAATGCCGGGGCTTGAAGACAAAAAATTTATGGTGTTAAATACATGTTCTCATAACCAGAAGTGAAATCTAGTACTTCACTGATGATGGAATGAAACACATAAATATCACCAAGAAATGAAGCTCATTCAGAAAGGAATAAAGGGGTTTACCATACGATCATCAGAATAATTGGATAGAGAGATGCATAATGAGTGAAATCATTTTATAAGTCTATTTTCATTCAATATTTGTATATAACAGACAAAAAGTAATAAAGGAATACAATATTTTACCAACTTAAAGAGATCACAATATACAAAAAGAGATTAACAATAAAACAGGCAATTATAATTCAGTTTAATAACAGATAAGGCACAGTTTTTGAAATATCTGTAGGAATTGCAAATAACCCAGACTCAACTAAAGGGAGAGATGCTGAAAAAAGATGCTGGCAGGTCTCTTTGAGCTAAATGCTAAGGGATAAGTAAGAATTAGGTTTCAGAGTGGTTGTAGAATAATATTGCAGTGCAGGGTTGCATGAAGACACTGGCTTATTTGAATATAAATTTATTCAGGATAATTCATCTGGAGAGAGGCTGAACAGTTAACTGAAAGCTAATGAAAAAATTTTCCTATCATCCATTTCTTTCTATTTCTAAAACAGAATCAGAATTAGCCTCTAGTCAGAATTGATATTAAATAGTCAAGAAACAACAAGTGTTGGCACCATTGTGAAGAAAATAGAACACTCATACACTGTTGGTGGGATTGTAAACTAGTTCAACAATTATGGAAAACAGTATTGCCATTCCTCAAAAAATAAAAATAGAATTACCATTTGACCCAGCAATCCCATTAATAAGGCTCTACCCAAAAGAAAATAAATTATCATATTAAAAAAGATACATATATTTATATATTCATTGTAGCACTATTCCCAATAGTAAAATCATGGAGCCAACTTAAACACTCACCAATTGACTGGATAAAAACAATGTGGTATATATACACTATGGAATAATATGAAGCCATAAAAAAGAATGAAATTACATCCTTTGAACGTGGATGAAGCTGGGGGACATTATCCTAAGTGAATTAACTTAAAGCAGAACACCAGACTCCACATGTTCTCACTTATATAGGGAGCTAAATGGCCACAAAAGTAGAAATAATAAACACTGAGGATACTGAAAAGGGGGGGTGGGGAGGAGGTGATAGGATTCGGGAAATTATTTATTGAATATACTTTTCACTATGTGGGGAATAGTTACCTGAAGCCCAGTCCTCCCCCTACACAACATGTGCATGTAACAAACATGTACTTGTACCTTTTGAATTTAAAATAGAAAAATATACAAAAAAAAGAATAACCTGTTGTATTAGTCAGTGCTCGCCAGAGAAGCAGACCCAATTGTGTGTTTGTGTTGTCTGTGCATGTATGGGGGGGCAGAGAGAGAGAGAGAGAGAGAGGGGAGAGAAAGAGAGAAGGAAGGGAAAGGGAAAGGAGGGAAGGAGGGAGGGAGAGAGAGATTTTAAGGATTAGACTCATGCACTTATGAAAATAGGCAAATCTAAAGTCATAAGGCAGGCCAGCAGTCTGGAGAACTAGAAAATAAAGTTGATTTTATATTTGGTCTGAAGGTATAATTTTGAAAATTAAGAATGGTCTACTTTAGTCAAAGTCTACCGATGCAAAGGTTAATTTTATCTGAAATATATCTTCAAAGAGACAGTTAGACTGGTGTTTGACCAAATATCTGAGTACTATACCTAGCCAAGTTGATATATAAAATTAGTCATCACAAATACACTCCTTGCCAATTTGATACTTACACATATACACTTAAACCATACTTAATCTTCCTATAAACACAAGAAAAAAGTCACATTTCTTTTTTTTTTTTTTTTTTTTTTTTTATAATCAGTATTTTTTATTATCGTTTTGTAGGTACATTTAAAGGGGTTAGGTGTACAATTACGTTTCATTCGGGCACCCTATTGATAAGAGGTTTTTTCCCAGTCCCAGATAGATATTAGCTACTGTTAATCCCATCCCCCCCCATAATTTCCCAGTACCATCAGTCATTTTCTTATAGTATTACATTGGATGTTCAAGGTCCATTATATGAGTGAAAACATGTGATATTCTGATCTTTGTTTCTGTGAGAGGTCACTCAGTATTATAGACTCTAGTTCCATCCAGGTAGCTGCGAAATCCATGATTTTGTTCTTTTTCATGGCTGCGTAGTATTCCATCGTGTATATGTACCACATTTTTTAATCCAGTTTTTTTGATGGGCAGCATGGTTGTTTCCAGGTTCTTGCTATTGTGAATAATGCTGCGATAAACATACGTGTACAGGTATCTTTTTTATAGAGTGATTTGTGTTCTTCAGGGTATTTTCCCCAGTAGGGGGATTGCAGAGTCATAAGGAAGGTCAATATTTAGAGCTTTCAGGAATCGCCACACTGCTTTCCACAGAGGTTGCACTAGCTTACACTCCCCCACATTTAGAAGTGTTCCCTTTTCACCACAGCCTCTCCAGCAGTTGTTATTTTTTGAGTTGTTGATAATTGCCATTCTGACTGGAGTTAGGTGATATCTCAGTGTGGTTTTGATTTGCATCTCCCTGATGATTAGTGAGGTTGAGCATTTCTTCATGTGTTTGTTGGCTGCTCGAATGTCTTCTTTTGTGAAGTGTCTGTTCATATCTTTTGCCCATTTTATAATGGGGTTGCTTGTTTTCTTCTTTTCAGTACGTTTCAGTTCCTTGTAGATCCAGGATGTTAAGCCTTTGTCAGACCTAGAGTTGGCAAATACTTTTTCCCAGTCTGTAGGCTGTCTCCCTACTCTCTTGATGGTTTCTTTGGCTTTGCAGAAGCTTGTCAGTTTAATAAGGTCCCATTTGTCTATCTTCTCTCTTAAGTCCTGTGGGTTTCGGGTTTTGTACAGGAATTGGATGCCCGTTCCGATATCCATGAGAGTATTTCCTTCCTTTTCTAATGTTCTTATGGTTTGAGGTTTTACATTTAGGTCTCTGATCCATTTGGAGTTAACCTTTGTGCATGGGGATAGATAGGGGTCCTGTTTCAATCTTCTACATGTGGTCAACCAGTTTTCCCAGCACCATTTACTGAATGGGTTTCTCCTCACCCCATTGGTAGGTGGTGGGGGCTTTGTCGAAGATGAGTTGGTTGAGGAATTGAGGTTTTGCTTCTGGAATCTCAATTCTGTTCCATTGATCTATATGCCTGTTCTTGTACCAATACCAAGCTGTTTTGATGATTGTAGCTTTATAGTAAAGTTTGAAGTCTGGTATTGTGATACCACCTGCTTTTTTTTTTTTGCTGAGGATTGTTCTGGCTATTTTTGGACGTTTGTGTTTCCATATGAATTCCTGTGTTGTTTTTTCTAGGTCAGAGAAGAATGTTATTGGTAATTTAATGGGTATTGCATTAAATTTGTAGATTGCCTTAGGTAAGATGGACATCTTCACAATGTTGATTCTTCCGATCCATGAGCATGGGATATTTTTCCACTTGTTCATGTCAGCTTTGATTTCTTTGAGCAGTGTTTTGTAATTTGCATTGTAAAGGTCTTTCACGTCTCTGGTTAGGAAGATGCCAAGGTATTTCATTTTTTTTGTGGCTATTGTGAATGGAATTGTGTTTTTTATTTGGGTTTCTGTTTGTTTATTATTGGTGTAGAGAAATGCGATTGTCTTTTGTACATTTATTTTGTATCCTGAGACTTTGCCAAAGGCCTTTATCAATGTAAGGGGGCCCTTTTAACAGATTCTCTTGGGTTTTCAAGGTATACCATCATATCATCTGCATAGAGAGATAACTTGACTTCCTCTTTTCCTATTTGAATACCTCTGATTGCCTCCTCTTCTCTGATTGCTCTAGCCAGGACTTCCAATACTATGTTGAACAGGAGGGGAGAGAGGGGCATCCTTGTCTAGTTCCAGTTTTCAGGGGAATTGGTTCCAATTTTTGTCCATTTAGGAGTATGCAGGCTGTAGGTTTCTCGTAGATGGCTTTTATTATTTTGAGGTATGTTCCCCGTATGCCTAGATGTTCAAGGGTTTTTATCAAGAAGGGGTGCTGGATTTTATCAAAAGCTTTTTCTGCATCTAATGATATGATCATGTGGTTTTTGTTTTGACATCTGTTGATGTATTTAATTACATTTATGGTTTTACGAATGTTGAACCAGCCTTGCATGCCAGGAATGAAGCCTACTTGGTCATGGTGAATGTTTTTGAGATGTATTGTTGAATCCTGTTTGCTAGGATTTTGTTGAGAATTTTAGCATCTATGTTCATCAAAGATATTGGCCTGTAGTTTCTCTTTCTTTGTTGGATCTTTACCTGGCTTGGGTATCAGTGTGATGTTGGCTTCATAAAATGATTTGGGGAGAGTTCCATCTTTTTCTATCGCCTGGAATACCTTCAGTAGGATTGGTATCAGCTCCTCCTTGAATGTCTTGTAGAATTCTGCTGGAAAGCCATCTGGACCGGGGCTTTTTTTTGTAGGAAGTTTTCTTATTACGTAGTCGATTTCCTTGATTGTAATTGGTCTATTTAGGGACTCAATTTCTTCTTTTCCAACCTAGGTGGGTTTGTGTGATGTCAGAAAGTCCTCCATTTCCTTGTGGTTTTCAAGTTTGTTTCCATACAAGTGTACATAGTAGTCTCTAATGATCTTTTGTATTTCTTCAGGGTCAGATGTGACTTCATTTTTTGTGTTTCTGATTATGCTTATTTGGTTTTTTTCTCGTTTTTTTTGGTCAGTCTAGCTAGGGGACCATCGATCTTGTTTATTCTTTCGAAAAACCAGCTTTTTGTTTCATTGATTTTTTCAATTATCTTTTTGTCTTCTATGTCCTGGATTTGGGCTTTTATTTTGGTGATCTGGATTCTTCTGCTGAAATTAGGGTTTTTGTGGTCTTGCTTTTCCAGCTTCTTTAGGTGGCTTGTTAGATTATGAATTTCTGTTCCTTCCATTTTCTTCATGTGTTTTTGTAGGGATAAAAATTTCCCCTCTTACTACAGCTTTCAGGGCATCCCAGAGATTTTGGTAAGATGTTTCTTCATTTTCATTTGTTTCCAGGTATCTTTTGATCCCTGTTTTGATTTCGTCATTGACCCAGGAGTTGTTTAGCATCATGCTGTTTAGTGTCCATGTCTTTGTGGGTTTTTGGGGGGGCTTTGTTGGTGTCAATATTTATTTTTATTCCACTGTGGTCCGAGAAGGTGTTTGGTAGAATTTCGGTCCCTTTTTAAAATTTTCTTTTACTTGATTTATGGGCCCAGTATGTGGTCGATCTTAGAATATGTTCCATGTGGTGATGAGTAAAATGTGTATTCTGTGGTCTTTGGATGGAGTGTTCTGTAAGTATCAATTAAGTCCATTTGGTCCAAGGTCTCATTGAGGTTCCGGATCTCCTTGCTGATTTTTTGTCCTGTTGATCTGTCTAGGGTTGTGAGTGGGGTATTAAAATCCCAGTTATGATAGTGGTAGAGTCAATATCTTTCTTTAGTTTTCCAAGAAGTTGCTTTTAAAAAGGTTGGTGCACCTATGTTGGGTGCATATATGTTTAGGATAGATATTTTTTGTTGATGGATTGAACCTTTTATCAATGTAGTGACCTTCTGTATCTTTTTTGATTTTTAATAGTTTGAAGGATATTTTGTCTGAAATTAAGATGGCTACTCCTCCTTTCTTTTGTATTTCCCTTCGCCTGAAAGACTGTTTCCCATCCTCTTACCTTGAGTCTGTGGGTGTCCTTTTTAGTGAGGTGAGTCTCTTGAAGTCAATAGATTGTTGCCTGATGATATTTTATCCATCTTGCCAATCTATGTCTTTTCAGTGGTGCATTTAGTCCGTTCACATTTTTGGCTAATAATTGAAATGCAAGAGTTGATCCCTGTCATAAGGTTCTTACAGATTTGTTACTGTTATTTGTTGTCTTTCTTTGGGTTTTGGAGTTGGTTCAGGTGTGTTTTTTAATCTTTTGCCTGTACTCTTGTGAAAAATGCTGATGTTCTTTTTTTTTTTTCTTCTGTGTTCAGTACTTTCTTGAGTGTTTTTGTAGCGGTGGTCTGGTGGCAGCGTAGGTTCTTAGGGATTGGATGTCTGGAAAAGATTTTTAAATTTTCCCTCACTAATGAAGCTTAGTTTACTGGGTAGGTTTTTCTTTGGGTTTAAATTGTTTCTCTTTTAGTACTTTGAAGATAGGGCTCCAGGCTCTCCTGGGCCCGAAGGGTTTCTGTGGATAAATCTGCTGCTATTCGGATTGGTTTTCCCTGGTAGGTAGTCTGGCCTTTTTCTCTTGCTGCCTTTAGGATTTTTTCCCTTTTATAGCTACTTTGTTTAGGCGAATTATTATGTGTCTGGGAGTTGGTCTTCTCGTTTGTTGTCTTGCAGGGGTTCTCTGAATCTCTTGTGTTTGAATTTTTTTCTTTACTGAGATGAGGGAATTTTCTTGAATGATTTCATGGAATGTTTGTTCCAGTGTGGCTTCTGTTTTCTTTCTGCCCCAGGAAGCCCAATTTTTCTCAGGGTTTTGGGCTCTTGAAGTGATCGTTCATCTCTTGCAGGTTTTGTTCTGTCTTTTTTAGCTTCTTTTCTATGCTTTTGACAGTTTGGGTTAGTTCTGTGTTTTTGGGCTTCGAGCTCTGAGATTCTTTCTTTTGCTTGGCTGATTCTGCTTTCCATGCTTATTAGTCTGTTGTTATTTCCATCACAGTATTCTTTACTGCTGTCATTTCTGACAACAGCTCCTTCCTATTTTCCTCTTGTCTCTCCTCAATTTTTTAAATTCTCTCCATTAATGTCTTGATGTCTGGGTTTGTTGCATGTAGCCAGTCATTCTGGGGACTCTTCATTTTCTGTGTTCCAGAATCTGTTTTCTCATTGTCTGATCTCCCAGGGGGCTGTGTAAGCCCTATATTCTTCTTTTGGTTTTTCTTCATTTGTGCGGTTTTTTCCCCTTTCCCCACTTCTTCCTTCCCTCCACGTCACTGTCTTCTTTAATTTTTTTTTTCAGGGGTAAAGGGACTGGTTTTCTTCTGTTCATTCAATCTCCCACTCTTTTTGTATGTCGTCTTACTTTTTTCAATTTTGAAGTTGCACTGTAGGTTGGAAGTGGTCCTTTTGCAGTTTTGAGATGTATTTAAGGGGGGAGCTGTGATTCAAAATCTGTCTGCAGGTCCTGCTGTTCGCTGACAGGGGTGTGGAAATGTGGAACCCACTTCCCACTGCCCTGGAGTCTGTCCGTGCAGTGGGGGTGTAGGTTTACTCCCTGTAATAAAATGTGGTTAGCAGGGGGAGAGAATGGAGCAGATAGTGGGTTGAAGAGGGGAGTGGAGAGATAGAGAAGTAAGGGGGGAAACTAACGAGTGTGCCAACAAAAAGAGAGAGAGGTCTATACTGAAACAGCTAAAAACGATGGGCCACAGCTACAGTCGAACCAACTCTCATACAACCACAAATAAAACATTTGTGATGCTAGCATACTGGCTATCCAACCACCTTATTGGGGTGTTGTTCCTCTATACAAAGACATGGTTTACAGACAGAAGAAAAGAGAAGAAAAGGAAAAGGAAAAAGAAAAAAGGGGGAAAAATACTGTAGGAATAGAATTAAGTCATTAAACTAATAGAATCAATGAAGCACACTCTGAGACCTTTCGTTTAAGTCCAATGTCCTTTCAGGTCTGATTTGTAGTTTTCTTTTCAAGCCCGGGGAATTAATTTGCAGTTAGAGTCAATTGCCCCTGATATGTTGTGAAGGACAGCTCAGGTCAGCTTTTTTCAGAAGTTTGGTCTATGTCTTAAACAGGCTTATTTCTCCCTTTCGGTGTTGTTACCTTGAGTCGCCAGCAGGGGGTGCTATTCATCTGCTCGCCTCAGAGGGGGTGGGGCCGGACAGGAACAAGATGGCTGCCTGCCTCCGAGCAGGCAACAGAAGCCCCACGGAGCCAGCAGTACAATCTAGACACAGGAGATCTGGCAGAAATTCCTGCAGATCTTCTTTTTAAACCGATCCTGTGGATCTCCTCTCAGGCCGGGTCGTGATGAGCGGGGGGGCCGAGCGCCGGGGCGCCGGGAGCGCCGGGGGCCGGGAGCGCCCGGGCCGCGGGAGGCGGGAGCGCCGGGGCCGCGGGAGGCGGGAGCGCCGGGGCCCCGGGAGGGGGGAGGCCGGGGCCCCGGGAGGCGGGAGCGCCGGGCCCCCATTTCTAGTTAACATGTTACATGGTTGCTTCAAACATATGCAGGGGAACCCAAAACAAATAGGAATTTATTTATAGAAGGTCTATAAATTAAATTAATTATAGAAAATTGCAGTCAAATTACTCTCTATTTCATACAATACACCTGTTGATACACTTTTCCCCTTCTCAGTTTCTGAACTCATCAATTTTGATGCCTTTTAGTGTTTCTGCTTTTTTGTTTCACCTCTTCCACATCAGCAAAATGTTTCCCTTTGAGAACTTTTTTTTAAATCTAGGAAAACAAAGTAAAAAAAAAAAAAAAACCAAAAACAGTCTTTTTGGGGGAAAATCAGGTGAATAGGGGGGGGGGGCATGGGGATCATACAGTTTTTGGTCAAACACTGCTAAAATTCAGCAGTGGGTTGGCTGGTGTACTTGTAAATCACCCATCATGAAATGGGCAAACACATTGAAGGAACCTCCAAAAAAAGATTTAACTGAGCCAAACACAGTCTCTCATAACAATGCTCACTGATACACTGATGTCAATGGGTTCCTAGAACACTTAGTGAGGGAAGATTGTATTAAAAGGGACCCATCCTCCAAAAGATAATTACGGATTTGTTTGGGTTTTCCCTCTATTTCAGGTTCAGTACCAAAGTACTATAATAAAGCAAACATTGCAATAAATAAATAAAATTACACTTTTTTTTTGTTTCCAAGTACATTTAAAAGTTGTTTTTGCTATACTGTAGACTATTAAGTGTGAAATTATATCAAAAAATATGTTCCTTAGTTTAAAAATACTTATTACTAAGAATGCTAACAATCATCTGAGCCTTCAATGAGTCATAATCTTTTTGCTGGTGAAGGGTCTTACCTTGATGTTGATGGCTACTGACTGCTCAGGGTGGTGGTTACTGAAGTATGGTGTGGGTATGGCAATTCCCTAAATACAACAATGAAGCTTGCCACATTGATTGACTCTTCTTTTCACAAAAAAATTAATCTGTAGCAGACAATGCTGTCTAACAACATTTTATCCATAATAAAACATTTCAAAAATGGAGTCAATACTCTCAAAAACTATTGCTACTTTGTCAACTAAATTTACATAACATTATAAATGCTTTATTGTCATTTCAACATTTACAACACCTTCACCCGGGAGTACATTTGGTATAAAAAAACATTTTCTTTGCTCATTCATAAGAAGCAACTCTCATATATTCAAGTTTTATCATGAGATTGCAGTAATTTAGTTACATTTTCAACCCCCACTTTGAACTCTAGTTCTTTTGTTCTTCCCAATACATCTGCAGCAGCTTCCTCCATCGAAGTTCTGAGCCCTTCAGAGTCATCCATGAGGACTGAAATAAAATTCTTCCAAACTCCTGTAAATATTGATGTTTTTTCCTCTTCTCATGAATTTAGAATGTTCTTAATGGTATCTAGAATGGTGAATTCTTTCCAGAAGGTTTTCAATTGACTGTTGAAATCCATTGAAGGAAACGCTATCTATGGCAGCTACAGCCCTACAACATGTATTTCTAAAATAATAAGACTTGAAGTTCAAAATTATACCTTGATCCATGAACTACAGAGGGATATTGAGTTAGCCAGCATAACATTAACCTGCGTGTACTTCTTCATCAGAACTCTTGCATGACCAGATGCATTGTCAATGAGCAGTAATATATATATATATATATATTAATATATATATATTAAAGTATATTTATATATATATAAAATATATATATTTTTTTTTTTTTTTAGTTGGAGTCTCACTCTGTCACCCAGACTGGAGTGCAGTGGCCGCTTCCGGCCACCGCAGCCTCGACCTGCTGGGCTCCGGCGATCCTTTCGCCTCAGCCTTCCAAGTAGCCAGAATTACAGGCATGCGCTACCACACCCGGCTGATTTTGTGATTTTATTGTTGAGATGAGGTCTCGCTGCCCAGGCGGGTCTCGAACCCGCAGGCTCAGGCAATCCACTCACCTCAGCCTCCCAAAGGCGCGTGATTACAAGCTGAGCCACCAAGCCCGACTGAGCAGTAATATTTTTAAAGAAATCTTTTTTTCTTCCCCGAACAGGAGGTCTCAGCAGTGAGCTTAAACTCTTACTAAATCACATTGTAAGTAGATGAGTTATTATCAAGGCTTTGTTGTTCAATTATAAAACACACAGAGAGTACATTTAGCATAACTTTTTGAGGACCCAGGCTTTTGGAATGGTCAATGAGCACTGGCTTTAACTTAAAGTTTCCAGCTGTATTAGCCCCTATCAAAATAGTTCTCTGAAGTTTTGAAGCCATGCATTGATTCTCCTCTCTAACTATAAGAGATGACATCTTGTTTCATTATGTAATTGTTTTATCTCCAATGAAAAACTGCCGTGTAGTGTCACCGCTTTCATCAATGCTTTTAGCTAGCTCTTCTGGACAACTTGTTGCAGCTTCTACATCTACTTGCTGCTTCACCTTGCACTTGTATGCTATGGAGGTGGCTTCTTCCCTTAAACCTCATATGAGGTGGGACTGAAACTGGAATTATCTTTTGGAGGGCAGGCTATTTGTAGTACAGATTTCTCCCATTAGGTAAGTATTCTCCAAATTCATCAGCAGAAGCACTAAAAGGCATCAAAACTGATAAGTTCAGAAACTTTTGAGCAGTGGAAAAAGTGTGCTGAGAGGTGTAGCGCATCAAACAGAGAGCATTTGAAGGTGACTGAAATTTAAATATGTAAGGATAAATACACAATTAAAGTAAATAAATTCTGGTGTTTTTGGGATCCATCCTCATAAACCAAATTTCTTTTTTTTTTTAATTCCCTTTGTTTATTTATAAAAATTTAATAGAGTTAGAGTTTGCTTGAATTAGGCTTTGTTTAAGGGAATGTTGTGACTGATTTGATCTTCTATCCAGACCCTCAGACTTCATCCCTAGCAGCAATAAAACTATTTTGCTTTCCAGTCATTTGTGTGATCACTAGAGCAGCATTTAATTTTTCAAAATTTTCCTTTGCATTCACAACTTGACTAACTGGCACAAGAGGCCTACTTCTGTGCCTATCTTGGCTTTCAACTTCCCTTCCTCACTAAACTTAATCATTTCTAACTTTTGATTTAAATTGAGATATGAGTGACTCTTTTTTCACTTGAACACATAGAGGTCATTGTAGAGTTATTAATTGGTCTAATTTCAACATTGCTATGTCTCTAGGACTAGGGAGGTCCAAGGAGGGAGAAAGAAAAGAAAAATGACTGGTTGGTGGAGCAATCAGAACATATGTATTTATCAGTTAAGTCCTCTGTCTTATATGCCTGCAGTTCCTGGCTTATACTTATAATAGTAATAATAAGGATCACTTGTTACAGATCATCGTAACAGATGCAATAATGGAAAAGCTTGAAATATTGAGAGTATCATTAAAATGTGGCACAAAGGCACCAAATGAACACATGCTGCTGAAAAAATAGCACTATAGACTATCTTGATGCAGGATTGCCACAAACCTTCAATTTGTTAAAAAGCACAATAAAGCAAAACATAGTAAGTCAAAAAGACCTCTACAACCATTCTGTATATAAATGAAATGACTCCTGTGTTTTCTACAGAAAGAATAAAAAGATCCTTGGGTGATATTCACTGTTCTCCCTAATACTTTATAACTTAAATACTGTGACTTTATGTTAACAATGCTTAAACACTAATATAAAATTCAATACATCTTGTATTATGTGAAAAGGATAAGAAGGGAGGAAACCAAAGTCATATGCTACACACATATGCACACTGATTTGTAAAAAAAATAAAAGAAAGAAAGAATCACTCATGACAATTATAGACCTCATTTCTGTAACTGATCACATGGTTGTAGGTGAATGATTCCATTGCCTTCACCCACTATCCATTCTGTATTCTCTTTGCCCTGAAGTACCTCAGATGGTCATGGTTGTTTACCTGATGTGGTGACTCAAATCCTCATTCCTGAAGGATCTGGGCCTTTAGCAGTCCTGCCTGAATTGGGTTGTAGTTTTCCATTGACTCAAATCACAAAGCATGGGATCTTCTGTATTCCAGATATAATTCTCTCTTTTTTTATATCCATTGTGAAGTAGCAGTCTAATTTTACATTTTTATCTAAGTAATCAGGATCATTCATCCATGTCAGCACAGTGATTCCCTTCTTTGCCTGTTAAATCTGAGGCATGAGGAACCCAAAGTGGCCAGGTGACAGTCTTAATTTCCAATTCAGTGAAATCATTTTAGTATCTCCTGGTGAATGCATTCCTCACTTTGAAACTAAGACCATTAGATCAAAGAGTTTAAAGTCACAGGAATAAGGAATAGTAAGTGTTAAATTAAATTAGCCTAATGCTGTCTATCTACATAGTGAAATGTAACTTACCTGGATGTGTAAACAAACTATAACCTATTATGGAACCAACCACTGAGTTTCAGCCAATCAAAAAAAAAATCAAAAAAGGCAAATGCCAAACTGTAACCAATCCAGTTGTTTCTGTACCTCACTTCCATTTTCTCTACCTTACTTCCATTTTCTGTTTTCTGTTAATAAATCCTCTCTGGCCCTAAGACAAACCCAGAGTCTCTCTGGACCTATTCTGGTGGACTGAGGGCAAGAGTTGGGCTGCCAAACTCATGAATCATTCTTTGCTCTGTGTTAAATGTAATTTGTCTCAAGTTTCTCTTTTAACAGAAGCTAATGTTTTGTTAGGAGGTCATAAAAGTGATAGTGAGTAGTGACACTCCTATTTCCATCCATTTATTTCGGGACTAGCGAAACCTGGTTATGTGAGAATAGCACCACATACAGAATGCTGAATCAGACCATAAAAGTCTTCTGGGAGAATCTTGCTCCAGCCCTGCAAGGTATTGCCACTTAGTTTGCACGGCAACTGAGTCTTCAAAGGACATTCACTATTCTATCAAACTAGCTGCTTCAGGATCCTGAGGAACATGCTAAAACGAGTGAATTGGTTGGGCATGGGCCTGTAACTACATCGCATTGGCTGTGAAGTGAGTTTCTTGATCAGAAGCAACGCTGTGTGAAATAACCTGACAGGGAATAAGGTATTCTGTAAGTCAACAGATGGTAGTTTTCACAGAAGCATTCTTTGCAGGAAAAGCAAATCCATACCCAAAACAAGTTGCTATTTTAGTAAAACCCAGAGAATGCCTTTTCCATGATAGAAGCAATCCAGTGTTATCAATATGTCTTTAGGTAGCTGGGTGATGTCAGATCAAGGCTCAGCCTTGGTCTATGGCAGCGGTGACAGTAGTCAGGTAGACTTGGTGAGAAGTCTCCTTTTCCTTGCTGACATCATGCATTGCTTCCATGTCTGCCACCATTTTATTAGCTGTGGAACATAGCAGCACGAAATATCTTATTTAAACTATTTTCTATCTGTAAGAAAAAGTATTTGATCTGACATTGAGCTGCATTTTATCACCACGTGCAACAATATGAAGAGTCCCAATAAATGTCCAACTTTATTTTTAATATTTTCATGAAGTCATATTTGGAAATGTTTCTCTTATTTGTATAAATCTCACTCTGGCTTATGATAAAAGTGTTGGCATCTTAATTCAAAGTGTTGTGTTCAAAGTTAGTTAAGACTGTCACCTGGCCACTTTGGGTTCCTCATGCCTCTGAATTAACAGGCAAAGAAGGGAATCACTGTGCTGATATGGATGAATGATCCTGATTACTTAGATAAAATGCATAATGGTTGAATTATTTTCAGAAAAACAATACACCAACCACCAAAGTAAGTATATTTTGCTTATTTTCAATAATAAAACATGGGTGACATATTTATTACAGATTAAGCACAGTCATCAAGAGCACTCTTTTGTTCAGTGTCAAACAAATGTTGATGTGAAAATAATGGGGTTATTTCATCTATCAAGTACTGATGGTCTTTCAGGCTTGTAGTTATTAGCTTGAAAAGCATCAATACGTTGGTAATTTTATTATGCATTTTTCTGTTCATCATATCAATAAAAGCAAATAAATTATGGTCTTCAATAATTGGAAATTTCTTTCTTCACGACAGTTTTAAAACCAATAAATCAAAGATACCTTCATAAAGAAAAAGGTAATTTAAAATATTCCAAATTTGCTTTGTAAAAATTTTCATTTAATTTGAGGATCTTAAAAGGGAGTCTTGTATACTATCCCCACAGTGTTTTGTTTTTTAACTTTTAGAATTCAAAATAAAAATAAACAAAAATAAAACAGTCTACTTATCCATCGTAGTAAATGTCCATGATATTCTGAAGTACAGAATTCAGAATATGTTAGGCATAGTTACTTCTGTGGCCTTGTTGAGACCATATAGAATAACGGATTGTGCTGGCATGTTCTAATGGTTGTGCAGTTTAAATTTTGCAATGATCCAGGACTAATAAAATTCCATTTGCTTGTTTGATTGAATTTCAACCAAGACAAAATTTCTTTGCTATTTGGTTCTTTAATATGATTGACTTCCTCAAATTTTATTCTGAATGACTATTATATGGCAAGTATTGTTGGTCCTCAGCTATAACAGAAAACAAAATAGATAAAACTCCCTGCTTTGTGAGGCTTGTATACAAGTGAGGTAAAAAAATAAAATAAGTATTATAAATATGTATGTTTATTGGGTGTTAGCAAATGAGAGTGATATGGAGAAAAGTAGAACAGGCTAAGAAAAATTAGGGGTGTATGAAGAAGGGTGGTTTGAATAGGTCCAGTTGAGGAGGCAGCATTTGACTGAAGGCCAATATTTTCAGTGAAGTTCACAGTGAAAATTCCTTTGGTCAGTTTAATGCATGACTTCAGTCATAATCAGGTTTATTACTTATCTATAAAGTAAAAAATGAATCTATAATCTCAGAAATAATTTTATCTAAAGCAGAGTGGGTTACATAATGATTCTCTTACAGATTCTTTTTTTCTTTGGCATTTTATTTATGTTGAAATTTAGATTAAAAATGCTCATTATATTTTGAATTTTTTTTTGCGAGAAACTTAAATAGACTTCATTGATATATTGATGGAAAACCCATAGTGTTTTAATAAACTTCCAAGTTTGTGAAACTTCCTCAGTGGTTGTCTTAGTCAAGGCCATACCTATGATACCAGATTATTTTTGTTTGTTTTGGCATTATTCTCTTAAGCCGATATTCTTATTAATGACACAAAATAAAAATTAGACTATTGTCCATGAATTTATACTAATTACAGTTTTCAGTTCAATTTCAGGTAAATGTTAAAATGTGCTTCACAAAGATTAATTTATTTTTAATGAGACTTGAAGAAATGGTAATGAATTTCAAACCTTGAATAAAAGGAATGTTCAAGCTAGCAAAATGAATGAAGTAGGCAAAATAGTCACTTTTAGATCTAAGCTATTTATTTTGAGTTATGTTAGATAAAAAATAAGATACATTTCTATATTCTCATTTACTTAATGCAATTTCTATGTGGTATTTAAAAGGTAATCTGTAAGAAGTATTTTCACAGATAATTCAAATGTAACTGAGCAATGATACTAAAATAAACTGGTAAAAATGCACTAGAAAACAGAATACTGAAGGATTTTTTCATATTATTTATTAATTTATTGAATATATATTACAAAAGTCAAAAACCATAGGACCCAAGGAGGACCTAGATGAATGTGCGGGTACAATATATTTTAGATACATGTGTCATCTCTGCAAAAGTACTGAGGGTAACGATGCATCAAGGGGTATATCAGCGATTTGATACATTTGGAAAATGAATTCTAGAAGAAGAAAATTTAAAAAAGAAGTTGACAAGATAAGTAGAAACTCTATAATTATTATGCTAAAAGCATTAGTGGACAAGTGCAGAGATTTAGGCAGAGAAGAAATCTTTTACCTTTGTCTGTCTGGATGTCATACTGAAATTTGGGATGCCTATCAGGATCTTACTGAATTACCCTAGTGGGAGATGAGTGACAAAGCAGAAAAGGTGGAGAAAAACAAATGGATTCAAGAGATTAAAAAAAGAGATCATGTTTTGGTAAATAATCAGTCCTAAGAAATAAGGTAATAAGGTAATTAGTCCCAAGGAATAAGGTATTATATAGAGTTAAGCATGTCTTTCTTATGGAAAAGTGCATCTTTTGTGGTGCCATTCACACAAGATGACAATAAACACATTTGATAAGTTTTAGTAATACATATGATGCATTCAATTTAGAATATTCTGAGTTTAGGGCATAAAATGGTTAACCAGACAGATATATTTAGAGAAACGTATACATAAATTTTAGTAATCAGATTAGAAGTTGACAATGAGTTATGAATTTACAATAATTTGTATAATAACTAAATTCAAGTAGTATATATCATCCAGAGACTGTATATGCATATTATACATATAATACACATACATTACAAGAGAACATCATATTTTTTACATTGTGAGAGAAGCCAGGAAGCAGACCTAAAAAACACCGACTTTTGCTAAGACTAGAAGAGTAACCTAGAACAGAGAATGGAGGGAGAAGCAGAACAGAATCAGATCCTATAACTTAATGAAGATTTCAACAAAATGATAATGGCTAGTAGTTCAGATAATGCAAATAATTAAAAAAATGATGGTCACTGAAGTGTCCATTGTATTTCTCAACAAAGAGATGATTTTTTACCTTTACCAGAGCAACTGCATTGAGATTCAAATGGTGACAGATTGAAGCACAAGAAAGAAGAATAGAGCAAAAGAGAGAGCAAACAGTCCAAGGTCCCAGAAATAATAGGAGACAATAATAACTAAATTTTAAACGGAAAAGTTAGCTTTATTAGGAGAATTTCAACACAGAAAGGAAAGAAGCAAGGATAAAACAGAAGCATAAATGTTCATAGTAACAGAGACAAGATGTGAAAGGGTTTTTCTCTCATAACCTCTATTTTTTTTATAAAAGAGCAAATAAGAGTTTGGCAGAAAGAATGAGGAAGCAGGCAAGATTTTGAAACAAACACTAAGGATAGGGAGAAAAGGAAGACTTGTAAAATGATTTGAGGGAAAGCTAAGAATATGTGTTGAATGACAAAATTATTTGATACATCTTTTCCAAACTGTCCTCTTTTAGCATCTTTCCTGAATCCAAGAAAAATGCTAAAATACTATTTTGAAGGTAATTATCAGTAGAGAACAGAATTTTGTTCTTATCTTTCTATGTTTAGCCAACTAAAATAAAACAATAAAAGCATTTATGTTGATGAGCATTAATGAATACTCAATGTCCATTTCAAGAGAGATTGGCATATATGTATTTTCTTCTTTCTTCTCGAATTTCTCTTTATCAATAGTAAAAGTATTTTAAAATTCTCATAATAGAACATAGGATGAAAGAGAACTCCTACAAAGACCAGAAGCTGTGATGAAATTGAGACTACATCTGTGATTATATTGCTGACGAAATTGAGACCTCATCTGGGATCACATTGTTGAGTTAACCGGAGTCGACGAAGCTGCACACTGAGAATGCGCAGAGGAGAGCAGCGATGACAGTCTGGGGTCTGTGCAGTGTTTCCTCCTGACAGGACCCCAAAAGGGCCTCTGAATCTGAAGCTAAAGTTGGCATGTATAACGCCAGGAGAAGCTTCTGGGTAACTAATCAGAAGGAGACTGGAGGCAGAGTGAGGGTATAAGGACAGAAAGTAATCAGAGAAAATAAATCATAGTCAAAAGACCAGCCGCTCATCTTATCTCATCCCTGGGCCTCTAAATAGAAATTGGTACTAAATCTCTTTGAATTTCAGAGATCTGCCTAAGAGATCTCAACTCTCCCTTAGTGCACATTGCTACCCTAGAATAAAGTGTTTTATATTTTTGCATTTGGAGACTAGTTCCTGACAACATAAGCAAACGTGAAGTATAAGAGTTAATGTATTTACCACCTACACACACTTTGTCATCAGTCATTTCATGCAGTGCAGAGACTTAACACGTAGAAGAAACTTATGTAGCCACTAGTGTTACTTCATGTAATATTTCATTCCATTCAAAAGGCATTTGAGGACATTCAACTGTATAACAGAGGATCACAGTAAACAATTGCTGTCCAGTGGAGTAACTGAGATAATGCAAAGAAGAGCAGAATTCTAGATTCACATTTAATTAGTATACACAGAGATATGTGAGATAATATTAAGTCTATGAAAGCATTGTAAGGGGGAAAAGGGGAGTTTATAGTCAAAGTGTAAAATTAAATAGTGATTTGCTTTGAGCACTAAATGAAGTTGTAGAAAAAAAGAAGTCTCTATATCTACAGTTTTCTTGGAAATGTGTCAAAAAAATAAGATGAATTGATAGGTAGATGGATACATGAACAGATACGTGGGTAATGAAGAATGTAGGTGGAAAGTTGAAACTTTCACATTTGCTGTATCTTTAAAAATTGTCAAGATAAAAGTTGAAGGTGAGAGTGGTGATAAGAATAGTTAATATATTATGGTATTTGATAACAAAACAGGTCTAATTTCCCAACCCTTCGCTTCTCTTTTGCAATGTTACTTTGTAACTCCTCCCACAAATTCTGTTTTCTTCTTTAAAACTGAGCTGGTCCTGTGACTTATTTTCACTAATGGGGGAAAAAAAAAAAGACATGACAGTGCTCCAGTTCTGAGTCTAAGTATCCAGAGACTTAAAAGCTTCTAACATCTTTCTTGAAAGTTGCCTCTGCTTTAAGAAAACACTGAGGTTAGCCAACTGAAAGAGGAGAGATGACAAAGACTAGGGCTGAATGCTCTGTCTGAGGTGAACTTAGAGCAGCCAGTCTCCGGGTTTACCTGGGATTGATTGTGAGACAGTCCAGTCAAAATTAGCACAACCACCCAGTCAGCTGTAGATTTGTGAGACATGATAAATGGTGGTTGTTTTAAGCCACTAAGTTTTCAAGGGACTTGTTGGGGGGAGAGAGAGAGAGAGAGAGAGAGAGAGAGAGAGAGAGAGAGAGAGAGAGAGAGAGAGAGACCTCTAGACCTTAAAACTTGGTACATCTTTTTTTACCATTACAGATTCAGAAACCTGGGATCATATTTTAATTTATGCGGCCCAGTCACATTACTTAGTTCAGTGGAGAATGATCAACATTGTTTATTAGTACTCGTTTAAAATTGCAGCTAAAAACAAAACACATGGAACAAAACAGATACAAGGAAAAGCAAATATTGTAGATTTTAACAACTTAAAGATAATGTTAAACTTTCCCATTAATATAATGGACTGACAACACTGCAGCCTATCCTTTTCTCTTTAAATCAATAATGCTAAAGAAAATAACAAAAACTCATTGGGAAATAAGGAACAAAGTTCTTTACTAGAATTTATGAGAGATAGCTTAAAAAAGGAAAGCATAACATATAAAAAGAAAGTTACAGTCCCAACCATACTTGAGAGGAACAGTAAAAAAAGGCAAGGCGCTAGTCTGAGTAGGAGGTTGTTCAAAATCAACTGGCAAGGCAATTGATTGTAGCAGTACAACAGAAATAACCAGGAGTTTTACTGTTTATTCCACTATCCAGGCAACAAATGGCAATTAGAATACTGATGTGCAGGAGCAGTATCACTGGAAGATGAGATTTTTTTTTTAAGTAAGTACAGTATCTGGGATCACTAGTGATCCCAGTAGAAATACAGGGAACTTTTATATAAAACCAAATGTCTTACACCTTTTTCAACCGATCATAGGCAAGCAATAACATAAACTTTCATAGCCCTTTCTGTTCTTCCTATTTATCAAGTTGTAGAGATGAAATTGCATATTAACATTATGACAAAAAATTGCCACCACCAGGAAGAATTACCAAATAGTTGAGGAAAGATAATATTATGAAATAGACTAATATAACTCAACTAACAGAATTACTCACATTAAGAGCAATTAAGGTTCTGAATACATGTTGAATATACTATTAGAAGAGGTGTTAACTAATATCCTCAGAAAGACAAAGTAAGTTACTGCATTTATAAGCGATTTAAAAATATATATTTGGTAATTTAAAAATTTTTTTAAATTTGTTTACCATATCAGTAGCAAAATAGACATGACGGAAGAGCATATAGCTTGCTGAAAATTTAAGTTAAAATTTTGGGGATAGTATGATGAAAATAGAGGAAATTTTTTTTTTTTTTTGAGTTGGTGTCTCACTCTGTCGCCCAGGGTGGAGTGCTGTGGCACACTCATAGCCAAACCAGCGGCAACCTGCTGGGTTCAGACGATCCTTCTGCCTCAGCTTCCAAGTAGTCAGAACTACAGGCACACGCTAATGCCTGACTAATTTTTTTTTCTTTAATTGTAGAGACGAAGTCTCGCCAAGTTGCCTGGGCTGGTCTTGAACCTGAGGGCTCAGGCAGTCCATTTGCCTTGGCCTTCCAAAGTGCTGGAACTACAGGCTGAGCTACCGAGTCTGGCCAAGGAAAAATTTTTAAAAGAAAAGTTAATATATAAAACAAAGAACAGCCGGGCTCGGTGGCTCAGCCTGTATGTAATCCCTCGCCTTTGGGAGGCTGAGGTGAGTGAATTGCCTGATCCCGCGGGTTCGAGACCCGCCTGGGCAACTTGGCGAGACCTCATCTCTACAGTGAATCAAAAATTAGTTGGGCGTGGTAGTGCGTGCCTGTAGTTCCAGCCACTCGGAAGGCTGAGACGGAAGCATCGCCAGAGCCCAGCAGGTCGAGGCTGTGGTGGCCGGGAGGGACCACTGCACTCCAGTCTGGGTGACAGAGTGAGACTCCAAGTCAAAATAAATAAATAAAAAAATAAATAAATAAATAAATAAATAAATAAAAAAAAAACAAAGAACAAAGAACAGAGTACCACATGTTCTCACTCATAGGCGGACCCTGAACAATTGCCGTAATACTATAAGAAAGGGATTGACAGCAGCGGGATACTGCCTAGGTGGGGGTGGGTGAGGGAACACAACATCAGTAAAGGTACCTGATTTCAAACCAGGCAAAGTGGGGACGTAAGAGAGGTCCACGTTTTATTTGAATGATGGCCACTTGAATACCGAATCCTGAATTGTACCTCACATCTTTAAAACCAAAAAATAAAAATACTAAATAAATCCAAAATAATAAAAGTAAATATATTTCTATATGGAAAGAAATAGAGTCGACGAGACATTGCAATATTATTTAAAAACAATTCTTTAAAAAGTTTTTAAAAGTAAGAATGTGGAAAACACTAAAAAAGATAGTGACATTGATTAAAAGTAAGAATTAAAGCACAGAATTCACCTAAATGATATTATAAAAATCAGCCTAAAATCAAATGAAACAAAAAAGTAAATAAGATTAAAAACATTCAAGATGAGTGCTAACAAAAAGAAAAGAAAACCACATATAATTCAAGATAAAGTGCTTTAAAAGAATAAAATGAATATGAATAGTTTGCAAGAGGGCAATTTATCAAGAAAATATGGCCAAACATTCGGCCAAACATTCTCCAGTTATAAGGCCAAACATTCTCCAGTTGTGAGGCATATAAAATAAAATAAAAAACTGATCAAATCACATTGAGAAATTTATATGTAAATAACTATAAATGGGAAAACTTTTCTCACAGAATTGATGAAGAGGACCAAAAAAAAAAAAAAACAACAAAAAAAAAAAAACAACATTCTGTATATGATTTGATAGATAATGTAGAAAATATACACTGTCCTAGAAGTGCAAACACATTCTTTTCAGAAAAAAGTAAAGAATCATAAAAATGGAATATGAATAAAAGGCACACAGAGATAAACTTAAAATTAAACACATATAGGCAAGATATTTTATCTTGTAATGTTCCTAATATCTATGACAATCTAAATAAATAATTTTAACAAATATAAGTACTCTAATTTCCTTTCCAGAGATTAGTTTAGATAAGTTATATGATCTATGCTAGTGTCTGATTCTGGAAAAAAAAAAAAAATCCTGACAATGTTTAGCAACATCTGGTACTTGCCCAAGCGGTAAGAATCTGCATAAATACTTCCTCATGGAATCTGCCATATTTTGTTCTCTGGACCCACTTCTTCCCTCTATGATACTTTATCATTATTTTTGAGTATACAGAATGACAATATTTCATACTTTGCATGTTTTTATAGTTAAAGGGTGATTCTGTATCCCCCCCCAGCTGTCTTTTGACAGGTGTTGTTAGCACATTGCTTTGCAATTCACTTTTGCCTTCTTTGACTCCTCTTCAACCTCATCCCCAATCTCTCTTGTATAAAAATAATATATTTTCATAGTTTTGAGCTCCTTCTATCTTTTGTCATAAAAAAGTAGGCCAGAGATAGTCCCACTTTCCTCAAGTCTTATATTTTATCTTTCCAGTTAAGTGATATGTGATCAACTATTTAGGACAATATAAACTAATTCATGTCCCTTACTTTATACCATATGCAGATACATTTTTCTGAAAATTAGATCAAAATCTAAAAGTAAAATAAAGTACTAGAAGAATAATAAAGTGTTAGAAGAAAATATGAGAGAATATCTTCAGACTGCAGTAGGTGAAGGTTTGATAAACAGTACCTTAAAATGCCAGACTTAGGAGACATTTTTGTTTAATTGGGTTATATTGATGCTAAGAATTTCTCTTTATCAAGAGACACCATTAAAAGAGTGGAAATGTAACCTACAGGGTCAGAGATAAAATTTACAACACATATATCCGACTAAAATCTTATATTCAGAATATAAAAGAACTCTATCAAATCAATAAGAAACAGATAGCTAGACCTATAGAAAAATGGGCAAATGATTTACTAAGACACTTCAAAAAAGAGATAATCTAATGGATAATAAAAAAATAAAATTTAATTTGTCACAAATTCAAACCACAAAGTTGTAGCACTACTCATCTATCATAGAAGTTAACATTAAAAAGACAGACAATAGCCAGGCTCGGTGGCTCAGCCTGTAATCCCGCGCCTTTGGGAGGCTGAGGTGAGTGGATTGCCTGAGCCCGTGGGTTCGAGACCCACCTGGGTAGCGAGACCTCATCTCTACAATAAATCAAAAAATCAGCCGGGCGTGGTAGCGCATGCCTGTAATTCCGGCTACTCGGAAGGCTGAGGCGGAAGGATCGCCGGAGCCCAAAAGGCGAGGCTGCGGTGACTGGGAGCGGTCACTGCTGTCCAATATGGGCGACAGAGTGAGACTCCAACTCAAAAAAAAAAAAAAAAAGAAAGACAATATCAAGTGTTGGTGAAGATGAGGGATTATTATAATTCTCTTACAGTGCTAGTAGATATTTGGTAATCTCTATTAAAGCTAACATATACTTATCATATGACTAAGCAACTCTACCTCTAAGTATACAGCCAACAAATGTATGTACTTATGTTCACTAAAAATCACATACAGGTATTCACAATAGCACATTTCATAATAGCCTAACACTATAGACTAGTAAATGGATTTTACTGGATCAATACTATGAATAATATTATGATACACATTTAGTGATACATATGCATGAACTAAAATAGTATCAAAAATAGTATCAGTATGGAAGGATGTTCCAAATGAAAGTTTGAGAAATTGGTCTATATGCCTGTTCTTGTACTGGTACCAGGATGTTTTGATTATTGTAGCCTTATAATAAAATTTAAAGTCCGGGAGTGTGATTCCTTCCACTGTTTCTTTTGCTGAGAATTGTTTTGGTTAATCGTGGTGGTTTATGCTTCCATATGAATTTCTGTATTGTTGTTTCCAGGTCTGAGAAGAATGGTGATGGTAATTTAATGGTGTATTGTGATGAATCTGTAGATTGTCTTGGGTAAGATGGATATCTTAATAATGGTGATTCTTTCCATACATGAGCATGGAATATTTTTCCATTTGTTTGTGTCTTCTTTGATTTCCTTGAGCAGTGTTTTGTAGTTTTCATTGTAAAGGTCTTTCACTTATCTGGTTAGGAATATACCAAGGTATTTCTTTTGTGTGTGTGTGTGACTATTGTGAATGGGATTCTGCTTTTTATTTAGTTCTCTGCCTGTTTATTGTTGGTGTATAAAAATGTGATTGCCCTTTATATGTTAATTTTGTATCCTGAGACTTTGCAAAGTTCTTTTTTCTTTTATAATATTTTTTTTACTTTATTTTAAAGATGTGGGGTACAATTCAGGGTTAGGCATACAAATGTTCATTATGCAGGTACCCTTGTTGATAAGGTGTGCCACTCTCTACCTTGGCAGTTTTCCTCAACTGCTAACCCAACTCCCCTCCCCTGATAGTTTTCTACTATTGCCAATACCTTTCTTATAGTATTTTGATAATTGTTCAAGGTCTACTTATGAGTGAGAACATATGGTACTCTTTTCTTTGTGTCTGTGATAGATCACTGAGTATGATCGACTTTAAATCCATCTAAGTTGCTGCGAAGTCCGTATGCTTGTCCTTCTTAATGACTGTGTAATAGTCCATTGTGTACATGTACCACATTTTTAAATCCCAGTCCAGCTTCAATGGGCAGCATAGTTGGTTCCATGTTTTTGCTATTGTGAATACAGTTGCAACAAACATGGGTGTACAGGTATCTTTTTGGTAGAATGACTTGAATTCCTCCGTGTATATTCCCAGTAGGGGAA
>JAPVLO010002915.1:27500-30528 GCA_027257055.1 Cephalopachus bancanus | reverse complement strand
TCTTCTCATTTTCAGTTATGCTCTGCAGAGTTCTTCTGTTTGACCTAGGAAGACTTTAATCGGTCACCTATGGGAAAGTGCAGCTCAGTGGTGCCACCGGTGGGCCATGGAAACTCCACAGTAGAGTACGAATTCATGACTTGGTGAATTCACTGTGTGCATTCTGAAATCTTTCTCCTTTTCAAATTTTTGTGTTGAAAGGAAACACAATTGCTCCGCCAATCGCATTGACGAAAAAGAGCTGTCTGCCTTCCTTGTGCTTGTTTTGAATGCGAATCTCCCTTGGAAAATGCTGTGTGAAAAGTGTGCTGCCCTGTCTTTACTGGCATTGAGTACTCTAAGGCATTGGTGCATGGTTAGTTCCTGATTGTCACTTGTTCCCATTCATGTATATTACCCTCTCCATGGTGACTGCTTTGGCTGTGCGTCTCGTCAGCCTTTCACATTCAGGAAAGCTCAACTCCACTGGGCCACAATGCGTGATCTCAGACATTCACAGTTACTGGTGGGAAAGCGTTATGTGTGCCCGGGAGAATTCTGTATTATTGTTTCTTTATACCTTTTCCTGTCCTGGGAAAACAATTGCACTGTGGATTGCTGTTGGGAATAGCCTCTTCTAGGCCTGTAGTGAATAGGCATCTTCCTTGGTGAAGTGTGTGCCAAATGTGTGCCGCAGTGTTATCTCATTGCTATGACTAGTATTCTTCATTGCTGCCTGCTGTAATACCTCATTCTCACTCTTTTCCCTTGATTTGTGTTCCTTCCCTAGAGGGCCTTTGCTTACGAGAGTGAAACGTCCGTGTTTCACGGATAGAACTCTGCGATACATAGTGCCCCAATGAGTGATATAAGTGCTCCCCAGTGACGAGCAGGAGAGCATTATTTGTTTATGGGGAGAATTCTAAATTGTGTTGCCCTATGGCATCGAAACCTAATAAGGACTACCAATGCTGTGCTGTTTTCATTTCTGAAGAAGCACGGAGAGCCTGTGTTAAACTGGTGGTGACGGGGGACTTCCTGGGGACAGGCTATCCAAGCGTGCGCTGCACTGCTATTCATTGGCAGTCTGTATTAAGCTGGCTTTGTGCACGCTCTCATCCCTGATTCTCAGAGCGTCCCTGTGTATACACTATAGGAGTCAGGGAGCGTTGGGTGACCAGAGTGCAACTCACGTGCTGCCCTCACTGGAACCAGATCTCCACAGCCATTGGTCACCAAGCAGGCTTCATTCACCGGTGAATGCTGAAAAGTTTCCTCTGTTTACACGGGCATCAAATACCGAATACAATGGCTCTGCGGATTCATTTGACAACAAGGCCCGAGAGCCTCTGTTTCGTTTCCGGAAAATAAGAGTCTTCCATGGGAGACATTCCTCAAAACTGCACGTCACTGAATGGGGCAACAACGATTATACTGGCTGTGTCTTTGGTGTGATACCTGATTCTCCCTGTTTCTCTTCAACGTACATCATACTACACTGAGTGCATATGCCTAGCAGAGCTGTATGCAATGTTTCCTGTATAAGAATGCGCAACACGATGGTGCCACCCTGAGTGAAATGAGCGATTCACTGTTACTTTCGGGAAAGCATTATTGGTTCACCTATTGAATTCTACAATGTTTTGGATTTTACCTGTCCTCTTCCAACCAAAGCAGTTGCTCCTCCATTGGCATTATGAGTAAGAGCTGACAGGCTTCTCTCCCTCGTTGTGGGTGTGTATCAGCTTGGGAAACGCCATGTCAAAGGTCTACTGCGTTGGTTTTCATTTGCTGGTAGTTTTCTTCTTGGTGGGTATACGGTGAAATAAATGATTCTCAAGGTACAGCTTGATTTATCATAGCAGAGCGATATGTCAATACTTCACTTTTGGAATGAGCATGTAAATTGTGCCACACATTGAGAAAAATGAGTGCTACACACTCACTTGTAGAAAAGCAGTACTTGCTTTCGTTTTGAATACTATGAAGTTTCTCCCGTTGCCGTTTCCCTATGCTGCGAAATGCAGTCATTCTCCCTTTTGCCTTGCTGAATAAGCGCAGATGGCCTGTGTTAGGCTTGTTGTGAGGGTGCATCTTTCTTGGGTATTGAGTGAGACACAGGGTCTTCAACTGTGTGCTGCGCTCTTTCAGGGATATCAATGTTATTCTAACTTGGTGCATGCTCCAATACATGAGTCTCACAGTCGTCTTCTCATTTTCAGTTATGCTCTGCAGAGTTCTTCTGTTTGACCTAGGAAGACTTTAATCGGTCACGTATGGGAAAGTGCAGCTCAGTGGTGCCTCCTGGTGGGCTATGGGAACTCCACAGTAGAGTACGAATGCATGACTTTGTGAATTCACTGGGTGCATTCTGAAATCTTTCTCCTTTTCAAATTTTTGTGTTGTAGGAAACACAATTGCTCCGCCAATCGCATTGACGAAAAAGAGCTGTCTGCCTTCGTGTGCTTGTTTTGAATGCGAATCTCCCTTGGAAAATGCTGTGTGAAAAGTGTGCTGCCCTGTCATTTACTGGCGTTGAGTCCTCTAAGGCATTGGGGCATGCTGTACTTCCTGATTGTCACTTGTTCTCCTTCATGTATATTACGCTCTCCATGGTGACTGCTTTGGCTGTGCGTCTCGTCAGCCTTTCACATTCAGGAAAGATCAACTCCACTGGGCCACAATGCGTGATCTCAGACATTCACAGTTACTGGTGGGAAAGCGTTGTGTGTGCCCGGGAGAATTCTTTGTTATTGTTTCTTTACAGCTTTTCCTGTCCTGGGAAAACTATTGCACTGTGGATTGCTGGTGGGAATAGCCTCTCCTAGGCCTGTAGTGAATAGGCATCTTCCTTGGTGAAGTGTGTGCCAAATGTGTGCTGCAGTGTTATCTCATTGCTATGACTAGTATTCTTCTTTGCTGCCTGCTGTAATACCTCATTCCACTCTTTCCCCTTGATTTGTGTTCCTTTCCTTAGAGGGCCTTTGCTTACGAGAGTGAAACGTTCGTGTTTCACGGATAGAACTCGCGATACAAAGTGCCCCAATGA
>JAPVLO010002915.1:0-22500 GCA_027257055.1 Cephalopachus bancanus | reverse complement strand
CACAATGCGTGATCTCAGACATTCACAGTTACTGGTGGGAAAGCGTTGTGTGTGCCCGGGAGAATTCTTTGTTATACTTTCTTATAGCTTTTCCTGTCCTGGAAAACAATTGCACTGTGGATTGCTGTTGGGAATAGCCTCTCCTAGGCCTGCATGAATAGGCATCTTCCTTGGTGAAGTGTGTGCCAAATGTGTGCCGCAGTGTTATCTCATTGCTATGACTAGTATTCTTCATTGCTGCCTGCTGTAATACCTCATTCTCACTCTTTCCCTTGATTGTGATCCTCCCTTGAGGGCCTTTGTTACGAGAGTGAAACGTGCGTGTTTCACGGATAGAACTCTGCGAACAAAGTGCCCCAATGAGTGATATAAGTGCTCCCAGTGACGAGCAGGAGAGCATTATTTGTTTATGGGGAGAATTCTAAATTTTTTCCCTATGGCAACGAAACCTAGTAAGGACTACAAATGCTGTGCCGTTTTCATTGCTGAAGAAGCACGGAGAGCCTGTGTAACTGGTGGTGACGTGGGACTTCCTGGGGACAGGCTATCCAGCGTGCGCTGCACTGCTATTCATTGGCAGTCTGTTTAAGCTGGCTTTGTGCATGCTCTCATCCCTGATTCTCAGAGCGTCCCTTGTATCCCTGTAGTAGTCAGGGACCGTTTGGTGAGCAGAGTGCAACTTCACGTGCAGCCCTGACTGAACCAGGTCTCCACAGCCATTGGAGAACAAGCAGCTTCATTCACCGGTGAATGCTGAAAAGTTTCTGTGTTTACACGGCATCTAATGGCGAATACAATGGCTCTGCGGGTTCATTTGCCAACAAGCCCGAGAGCCTCTGTTTTGTTTCCGGAAAATAAGAGTCTTCCATGGGAGGCATTCCTCAAAACTGCACGTCACTGAATGGGCAACAACGTTATACTGGCTGTGTCTTTGGTGTGATACCTGATTCTCCCTGTTTCTCTTCAACGTACATCATACTACACTGAGTGCATATGCCTAGCAGAGCTGTATGAAATGTTTCCTGTATATGAATGCCAACACGATGGGCCACCCTGAGTGAAATGACCGATTCACTGTTACTTTGGGAAAGCATTATTGTTCACCTATTGAATTCTACAATGTTTTGATTTTACCTGTTCCTCTTCCATCCAAAGCAGTTGCTCCTCCGTTGGCATGTATGAGTAAGAGCTGACAGGCTTCGCTCCTCGTTATGAGTGTGTATCAGCTTGGGAAACGCCATGGCAAAGGTCTACTGCGTTGGTTTTATTTGCTGGTAGTTTTCTTCTTGCTGGTGTAGGTGTAATAAATGATTCTCAAGGTACAGCTTGATTTATCATAGCAGACCTATGTCAATACTTCACATTTTGGAATGAGCATGTAAATTGTGCCACACTGAGTAAAATGAGTGCTACACACTCACTTGAGAAACAGTACTTGCTTTCGTTTTGAATACTATGAAGTTTTCCCGTTGCCGTTTCCTATGCTGGAAATGCAGTCATTCTCCCGTTTGCCTTGCTGAATAAGCGCAGACGCCTGTGTTAGGCTTGTTGTGAGGGTGCATCTTTCTTGGGAGACGGGTCTTCAACTGTGTGCTGCACTCTTTCAGGGATCAATGTTATTCTAACTTTGCATGCTCCAATACATGAGTCTCACAGTCGTCTTCTCATTTTCAGTTATCTCTGCAGAGTTCTTCTGTTTGACCTAGGAACTTTAATCGGTCACCTATGGGAAAGTGCAGCTCAGTGGTGCCCCGGTGGCCATGGAAACTCCACATAGAGTACAATTCATGACTTGGTGAATTCACTGTGTGCATTCTGAAATCTTTCTCCTTTTCAAATTTTTGTGTTGTAGAAACACAATTGCTCCCCAATCGCATTGACGAAAAAGAGTGTCTGCCTTCCTTGTGCTTGTTTTGAATGCGAATCTCCTTGGAAAATGCTGTGTGAAAAGTGTGCTGCCCTGTCTTTACTGGCATTGAGTACTCTAAGGCATTGGTGCATGGTTAGTTCCTGATTGTCACTTGTTCCCATTCATGTATATTACCTCTCCATGGTGACTGCTTTGGCTGTGCGTCTCGTCAGCCTTTCACATTCAGAAAGCTCAACTCCACTGGGCCACAATGCGTGATCTCAGACATTCACAGTTACTGGGGGAAAGCGTTATGTGTGCCCCGGGAGAATTCTGTATTATTGTTTCTTTATACCTTTTCCTGTCCTGGAAAACAATTGCACTGTGGATTGCTGTTGGAATAGCCTCTCTAGGCCTGTAGTGAATAGGCATCTTCCTTGGTGAAGTGTGTGCCAAATGTGTGCGCAGTGTTATCTCATTGCTATGACTAGTATTCTTCATTGCTGCCTGCTGTAATACCTCATTCTCACTTTTCCCTTGATTTGTTCCTTCCCTAGAGGGCCTTTGCTTACGAGAGTGAAACGTCCGTGTTTCACGGATAGAACTCTGCGATACATAGTGCCCCAATGAGTGATATAAGTGCTCCCCAGTGACGAGCAGGAGAGCATTATTTGTTATGGGAGAATTCTAAATTGTGTTGCCCTATGGCATCGAAACCTAATAAGGACTACCAATGCTGTGCTGTTTTCATTTCTGAAGAAGCACGGAGAGCCTGTGTTAAACTGGTGGTGACGGGGGACTTCCTGGGGACAGGCTATCCAAGCGTGCGCTGCACTGCTATTCATTGGCAGTCTGTATTAAGCTGGCTTTGTGCACGCTCTCATCCCTGATTCTCAGAGCGTCCCTGTGTATACACTATAGGAGTCAGGGAGCGTTGGGTGACCAGAGTGCAACCTCACGTGCTGCCCTCACTGACCAGATCTCCACAGCCATGGTCACCAAGCAGGCTTCATTCACCGGTGAATGCTGAAAAGTTTCCTCTGTTTACACGGGCATCAAATACCGAATACAATGGCTCTGCGATTCATTTGACAACAAGGCCGAGAGCCTCTGTTTCGTTTCCGGAAAATAAGAGTCTTCCATGGGAGACATTCCTCAAAACTGCACGTCACTGAATGGGGCAACAACGATTATACTGGCTGTGTCTTTGGTGTGATACCTGATTCTCCCTGTTTCTCTTCAACGTACATCATACTACACTGAGTGCATATGCCTAGCAGAGCTGTATGCAATGTTTCCTGTATAAGAATGCGCAACACGATGGTGCCACCCTGAGTGAAATGAGCGATTCACTGTTACTTTCGGGAAAGCATTATTGGTTCACCTATTGAATTCTACAATGTTTTGGATTTTACCTGTCCTCTTCAACCAAAGCAGTTGCTCCTCCTGGCATATGAGTAAGAGCTGACAGGCTCTCCCTCGTTGTGGTGTGTTCAGCTTGGAAACGCCATGTCAAAGGTTACTGCGTTGGTTTTCATTTGCTGGTAGTTTTCTTCTTGTGGTATACGGTGAAATAAATGATTCTCAAGGTACAGCTTGATTTATCATAGCAGAGCGATATGTCAATACTTCACCTTTTGGAATGAGCATGTAAATTGTGCCACACATTGAGAAAATGAGTGCTACACACTCACTTGTAGAAAAGAGTACTTGCTTTCGTTTTGAATACTATGAAGTTTTCCCGTTGCCGTTTCCCTATGCTGCGAAATGCAGTCATTCTCCCTTTTGCCTTGCTGAATAGCGCAGATGGCCTGTGTTAGGCTTGTTGTGAGGGTGCATCTTTCTTGGGAAAAACCGGGTCTTCAACTGTGTGCTGCCTCTTTCAGGATATCAATGTTATTCTAACTTGGTGCATGCTCCAATACATGAGTCTCACAGTCGTCTTCTCATTTTCAGTTATGCTCTGCAGAGTTTTCTGTTTGACCTAGGAAGACTTTAATCGGTCACGTATGGAAAGTGCACTCAGTGGTGTCGGTGGGCTATGGAACTCCACAGTAGAGTAGAATGCATGACTTGTGAATTCACTGGGTGCATTCTGAAATCTTTCTCTTTTCAAATTTTTGTGTTGTAGGAAACACAATTGCTCCGCCAATCGCATTGACGAAAAAGAGCTGTCTGCCTTCTGTGCTTGTTTTGAATGCGAATCTCCCTGGAAAATGCTGTGTGAAAAGTGTGCTGCCCTGTCATTTACTGGCTTGAGTCTCTAAGGCATTGGGCATGTTATTCCTGATTGTCACTTTTTCCTTCATGTATATACGCTCTCCATGGTGACTGCTTTGGCTGTGGTCTCGTCAGCCTTTCACATTCAGGAAAGTCAACTCCACTGGCCACATGCGTGATCTCAGACATTCACAGTTACTGGTGGGAAAGCGTTGTGTGGCCCCGGAAATTCTTTGTTATGTTTCTTTAAGCTTTTCCTGTCCTGGGAAAACATTGCACTGTGGATTGCTGTGGGAATAGCCTCTCCTAGGCCTGTATGAATAGGCATCTTCCTTGGTGAAGTGTGTGCCAAATGTGTGCTGCAGTGTTATCTCATTGCATGACTAGTATTCTTCTTGCTGCCTGCTGTAATACCTCATTCCACTTTTCCCTTGATTTGTGTTCCTTTCCTTAGAGGGCCTTTGCTTACGAGAGTGAAACGTCGTGTTTCACGGATAGAACTCGATACAAAGTGCCCCAATGAGTGATATAGTGCTCCCCAGTGACGAGCAGGAGAGCATTATTTGTTTATGGGGAGAATTCTAAATTGTTTTTCCTATGGCATCGAAACCTACTAAGGACTACCAATGCTGTGCGTTTTCATTTCTGAAGAAGCACGGAGAGCCTGTGTTAAACTGGTGGTGACGGTGGGACTTCCTGGGGACAGGCTATCCAAGCGTGCGCTGCACTGCTATTCATTGGCAGTCTGTATTAAGCTGGCTTTGTGCACGCTCTCATCCCTGATATTCAGAGCGTCCCTGTGTATACACTATAGTAGTCAGGGACCGTTTGGTGAGCAGATTGCAACTTCACGTGCAGCCCTGACTGGAACCAGGTCTCCACAGCCATTGGTGACCAAGCAGGCTTCATTCACCGGGAATGCGAAAAGTTTCCTCTGTTTAAATGGGCATCTAATGCCGAATACAATGGCTCTGCGGGTTCATTTGCCAAAAGGCCTGAGAGCCTCTGTTTCGTTTCCGGAAAATAAGAGTCTTCCATGGGAGACATTCCTCAAAACTGCACGTCACTGAATGGGGCAACAACGATTATACTGGCTGTGTCTTTGGTGTGATACCTGATTCTCTCCGTTTCTCTTCAACGTACATCATACTACACTGAGTGCATATGCCTAGCAGAGCTGTATGAAATGTTTCCTGTATAAGAATGCCAACAGATGGTGCCTCCCTGAGTGAAATGACCGATTCACTGTTACTTTTGGGTAAGCATTATTGGTTCACCTATTGAATTCTACAATGTTTTTGATTTTACCTGTTCCTCTTCCATCCAAAGCAGTTGCTCCTCCGTTGGCAAGTATGAGTAAGAGCTGACAGGCCTCGCTCCCTCGTTGTGAGTGTGTATCAGCTTGGGAAACGCCATGTCAAAGGTCTACTGCGTTGGTTTTTATTTGCTGGTAGTTTTCTTCTTGCTGGGTGTACGGTGTAATAAATGATTCTCAAGGTACAGCTTGATTTATCATAGCAGAGCGATATGCAATACTTCACATTTGGAATGAGCATGTAAATTGTGCCACACATTGAGAAAAATGAGTGCTACACACTCACTTGTAGAAAAGCAGTACTTGCTTTCGTTTTGAATACTGTGAAGTTTTTCCCGTTGCCGTTTCCCTATGCTGCGAAATGCAGTCATTCTCCCTTTTACCTTGCTGAATAAGCGCAGACGGCCTGTGTTAGGCTTGTTGTGAGGGTGCATCTTTCTTGGGAGACGGGTCTTGAACTGTGTGCTGCACTCTTTCACGGTTATCAATGTTATTCTAACTTGGTGCATGCTCCAATACATGAGTCTCACAGTCGTCTTCTCATTTTCAGTTATGCTCTGCAGAGTTCTTCTGTTTGACCTAGGAAGACTTTAATCGGTCACGTATGGGAAAGTGCAGCTCAGTGGTGCCACCCGGTGGGCCATGGGAACTCCACAGTAGAGTAAGAATGCATGACTCGGTGAATTTACTGGGTGCATTCTGAAATCTTTCTCCTTTTCAAATTTTTGTGTTGTAGGAAACACAATTGATCCGCCAATCGCATTGACGAAAAAGAGCTGTCTGCCTTCCTTGTGCTTGTTTTGAATGCGAATCTCCCTTGGAAAATGCTTTGTAAAAAGTGTGCTGCCCTGTCATTTACTGGCCTGAGTCCTCTAAGGCATTGGTGCATGGTGTAGTTCCTGATTGTCACTTGTTCCAGTCATGTATATTACGATCTCCATGGCGACTGCTTTGGCTGTGCGTCTCGTCAGCCTTTCACATTCAGGAAAGCTCAACTCCACTGAGCCACAATGCGTGATCTCAGACATTCACAGTTACTGGTGGGAAAGCGTTGTGTGTGCCCGGGAGAATTCTTTGTTATACTTTCTTTATAGCTTTTCCTGTCCTGGGAAAACAATTGCACTGTGGATTGCTGTTGGGAATAGCCTCTCCTAGGCCTGCAGTGAATAGGCATCTTCCTTGGTGAAGTGTGTGCCAAATGTGTGCCGCAGTGTTATCTCATTGCTATGACTAGTATTCTTCATTGCTGCCTGCTGTAATACCTCATTCTCACTCTTTCCCTTGATTTGTGATCCTTCCCTTGAGGGCCTTTGCTTACGAGAGTGAAACGTGCGTGTTTCACGGATAGAACTCTGCGATACAAAGTGCCCCAATGAGTGATATAAGTGCTCCCCAGTGACGAGCAGGAGAGCATTATTTGTTTATGGGGAGAATTCTAAATTGTTTTTCCCTATGGCAACGAAACCTAGTAAGGACTACAAATGCTGTGCCGTTTTCATTGCTGAAGAAGCACGGAGAGCCTGTGTAAACTGGTGGTGACGGTGGGACTTCCTGGGGACAGGCTATCCAAGCGTGCGCTGCACTGCTATTCATTGGCAGTCTGTATTAAGCTGGCTTTGTGCATGCTCTCATCCCTGATTCTCAGAGCGTCCCTGTGTATCCGCTGTAGTAGTCAGGGACCGTTTGGTGAGCAGAGTGCAACTTCACGTGCAGCCCTGACTGGAACCAGGTCTCCACAGCCATTGGAGAACAAGCAGGCTTCATTCACCGGTGAATGCTGAAAAGTTTCCTGTGTTTACACGGGCATCTAATGGCGAATACAATGGCTCTGCGGGTTCATTTGCCAACAAGGCCCGAGAGCCTCTGTTTTGTTTCCGGAAAATAAGAGTCTTCCATGGGAGGCATTCCTCAAAACTGCACGTCACTGAATGGGGCAACAACGTTTATACTGGCTGTGTCTTTGGTGTGATACCTGATTCTCCCTGTTTCTCTTCAACGTACATCATACTACACTGAGTGCATATGCCTAGCAGAGCTGTATGAAATGTTTCCTGTATATGAATGCCAACACGATGGGCCACCCTGAGTGAAATGACCGATTCACTGTTACTTTTGGGAAAGCATTATTGGTTCACCTATTGAATTCTACAATGTTTTTGATTTTACCTGTTCCTCTTCCATCCAAAGCAGTTGCTCCTCCGTTGGCATGTATGAGTAAGAGCTGACAGGCTTCGCTCCCTCGTTTGAGTGTGTATCAGCTTGGGAAACGCCATGGCAAAGGTCTACTGCGTTGGTTTGTATTTGCTGGTAGTTTTCTTCTTGCTTGGTGTATGGTGTAATAAATGATTCTCAAGGTACAGCTTGATTTATCATAGCAGAGCCATATGTCAATACTTCACATTTTGGAATGAGCATGTAAATTGTGCCACACACTGAGTAAAATGAGTGCTACACACTCACTTGTAGAAAAGCAGTACTTGCTTTCGTTTTGAATACTATGAAGTTTTTCCCGTTGCCGTTTCCCTATGCTGGGAAATGCAGTCATTCTCCCGTTTGCCTTGCTGAATAAGCGCAGACGGCCTGTGTTAGGCTTGTTGTGAGGGTGCATCTTTCTTGGGAGACGGGTCTTCAACTGTGTGCTGCACTCTTTCAGGGATATCAATGTTATTCTAACTTTCTGCATGCTCCAATACATGAGTCTCACAGTCGTCTTCTCATTTTCAGTTATGCTCTGCAGAGTTCTTCTGTTTGACCTAGGAAGACTTTAATCGGTCACCTATGGGAAAGTGCGCTCAGTGGTGCCACCCGGTGGGCCATGGAAACTCCACAGTAGAGTACGAATTCATGACTTGGTGAATTCACTGTGTGCATTCTGAAATCTTTCTCCTTTTCAAATTTTTGTGTTGTAAGAAACACAATTGCTCCGCCAATCGCATTGACGAAAAAGAGTTGTCTGCCTTCCTTGTGCTTGTTTTGAATGCGAATCTCCCTTGGAAAATGCTGTGTGAAAAGTGTGCTGCCCTGTCCTTTACTGGCATTGAGTACTCTAAGGCATTGGTGCATGGTTAGTTCCTGATTGTCACTTGTTCCCATTCATGTATATTACCTCTCCATGGTGACTGCTTTGGCTGTGCGTCTCGTCAGCCTTTCACATTCAGGAAAGCTCAACTCCACTGGGCCACAATGCGTGATCTCAGACATTCACAGTTACTGGTGGGAAAGCGTTTGTGTGCCCGGGAGAATTCTGTATTATTGTTTCTTTATACTTTTCCTGTCCTGGGAAAACAATTGCACTGTGGATTGCTGTTGGGAATAGCCTCTTCTAGGCCTGTAGTGAATAGGCATCTTCCTTGGTGAAGTGTGTGCCAAATGTGTGCCGCAGTGTTATCTCATTGCTATGACTAGTATTCTTCATTGCTGCCTGCTGTAATACCTCATTCTCACTCTTTTCCTTGATTTGTGTTCCTTCCCTAGAGGGCCTTTGCTTACGAGAGTGAAACGTCCGTGTTTCACGGATAGAACTCTGCGATACATAGTGCCCCAATGAGTGATATAAGTGCTCCCCAGTGACGAGCAGGAGAGCATTATTTGTTTATGGGAGAATTCTAAATTGTGTTGCCCTATGGCATCGAAACCTAATAGGACTACCAATGCTGTGCTGTTTTCATTTCTGAAGAAGCACGGAGAGCCTGTGTTAAACTGGTGGTGACGGGGGACTTCCTGGGGACAGGCTATCCAAGCGTGCGCTGCACTGCTATTCATTGGCAGTCTGTATTAAGCTGGCTTTGTGCACGCTCTCATCCCTGATTCTCAGAGCGTCCCTGTGTATACACTATAGGAGTCAGGGAGCGTTGGTGACCAGAGTGCAACCACGTGCTGCCCTCACTGGACCAGATCTCCACAGCCATGGTCACAAGCAGGCTTCATTCACGGTGAATGCTGAAAAGTTTCCTCTGTTTACACGGGCATCAAATACCGAATACAATGGCTCTGCGGATTCATTTGACAACAAGGCCCGAGAGCCTCTGTTTCGTTTCCGGAAAATAAGAGTCTTCCATGGGAGACATTCCTCAAAACTGCACGTCACTGAATGGGGCAACAACGATTATACTGGCTGTGTCTTTGGTGTGATACCTGATTCTCCCTGTTTCTCTTCAACGTACATCATACTACACTGAGTGCATATGCCTAGCAGAGCTGTATGCAATGTTTCCTGTATAAGAATGCGCAACACGATGGTGCCACCCTGAGTGAAATGAGCGATTCACTGTTACTTTCGGGAAAGCATTATTGGTTCACCTATTGAATTCTACAATGTTTTGGATTTTACCTGTCCTCTTCCAACCAAAGCAGTTGCTCCTCCTTGGCATATGAGTAAGAGCTGACAGGCTCCTCCCTCGTTGTGGTGTGTATCAGCTTGGGAAACGCCATGTCAAAGGTTACTGCGTTGGTTTTCATTTGCTGGTAGTTTTCTTCTTGGTGGGTATACGGTGAAAAAATGATTCTCAAGGTACAGCTTGATTTATCATAGCAGAGCGATATGTCAATACTTCACTTTGGAATGAGCATGTAAATTGTGCCACACATTGAGAAAAATGAGTGCTACACACTCACTTGTAGAAAAGAGTACTTGCTTTCGTTTTGAATACTATGAAGTTTCTCCCGTTGCCGTTTCCCTATGCTGCGAAATGCAGTCATTCTCCCTTTTGCCTTGCTGAATAGCGCAGATGGCCTGTGTTAGGCTTGTTGTGAGGGTGCATCTTTCTTGGGAAAAACGGGTCTTCAACTGTGTGCTGCCTCTTTCAGGGATATCAATGTTATTCTAACTTGGTGCATGCTCCAATACATGAGTCTCACAGTCGTCTTCTCATTTTCAGTTATGCTCTGCAGAGTTTTCTGTTTGACCTAGGAAGACTTTAATCGGTCACGTATGGGAAAGTGCATCAGTGGTGTCGGTGGGCTATGGGAACTCCACAGTAGAGTAGAATGCATGACTTGTGAATTCACTGGGTGATTCTGAAATCTTTCTCTTTTCAAATTTTTGTGTTGTAGGAAACACAATTGCTCCGCCAATCGCATTGACGAAAAAGAGCTGTCTGCCTTCTGTGCTTGTTTTGAATGCGAATCTCCCTTGGAAAATGCTGTGTGAAAAGTGTGCTGCCCTGTCATTTACTGGCTTGAGTCTCTAAGGCATTGGGCATGTTATTCCTGATTGTCACTTGTTCCTTCATGTATATACGCTCTCCATGGTGACTGCTTTGGCTGTGGTCTCGTCAGCCTTTCACATTCAGGAAAGTCAACTCCACTGGGCCACATGCGTGATCTCAGACATTCACAGTACTGGTGGGAAAGCGTTGTGTGTGCCCGGGAAATTCTTTGTTATGTTTCTTTAAGCTTTTCCTGTCCTGGGAAAACATTGCACTGTGGATTGCTGTGGAATAGCCTCTCCTAGGCCTGTAGTGAATAGGCATCTTCCTTGGTGAAGTGTGTGCCAAATGTGTGCTGCAGTGTTATCTCATTGCATGACTAGTATTCTTCTTGCTGCCTGCTGTAATACCTCATTCCACTCTTTCCCTTGATTTGTGTTCTTTCCTTAGAGGGCCTTTGCTTACGAGAGTGAAACGTCGTGTTTCACGGATAGAACTCGGATACAAGTGCCCCAATGAGTGATATAGTGCTCCCCAGTGACGAGAGGAGAGCATTATTTGTTTATGGGGAGAATTCTAAATTGTTTTTCCCTATGGCATCGAAACCTACTAGGACTACCAATGCTGTGCGTTTTCATTTCTGAAGAAGCACGGAGAGCCTGTGTTAAACTGGTGGTGACGGTGGGACTTCCTGGGGACAGGCTATCCAAGCGTGCGCTGCACTGCTATTCATTGGCAGTCTGTATTAAGCTGGCTTTGTGCACGCTCTCATCCCTGATATTCAGAGCGTCCCTGTGTATACACTATAGTAGTCAGGGACCGTTTGGTGAGCAGATTGCAACTTCACGTGCAGCCCTGACTGGAACCAGGTCTCCACAGCCATTGGTGACCAAGCAGGCTTCATTCCGGGAATGCGAAAAGTTTCCTTGTTTAAATGGGCATCTAATGCCGAATACAATGGCTCTGCGGGTTCATTTGCCAAAAGGCCTGAGAGCCTCTGTTTCGTTTCCGGAAAATAAGGTCTTCCATGGGAGACATTCCTCAAAACTGCACGTCACTGAATGGGGCAACAACGATTATACTGGCTGTGTCTTTGGTGTGATACCTGATTCCCCGTTTCTCTTCAACGTACATCATACTACACTGAGTGCATATGCCTAGCAGAGCTGTATGAAATGTTTCCTGTATAAGAATGCCAACAGATGGTGCCTCCTGAGTGAAATGACCGATTCACTGTTACTTTTGGGAAGCATTATTGGTTCACCTATTGATTCTACAATGTTTTTGATTTTACCTGTTCCTCTTCATCCAAACAGTTGCTCCTCCGTTGGCAGTATGAGTAAGAGCTGACAGGCCTCGCTCCTCGTTGTGAGTGTGTATCAGCTTGGGAAACGCCATGTCAAAGGTCTACTGCTTGGTTTTTATTTGCTGGTAGTTTTCTTCTTGCTGGGTGTACGGTGTAATAAATGATTCTCAAGGTACAGCTTGATTTATCATAGCAGAGCGATATGCAATACTTCACATTTTGGAATGAGCATGTAAATTGGCCACACATTGAGAAAAATGAGTGCTACACACTCACTTGTAGAAAAGCAGTCTTGCTTTCGTTTTGAATACTTGAAGTTTTTCCGTTGCCGTTTCCCTATGCTGCGAAATGCAGTCATTCTCCCTTTTCCTTGCTGAATAAGCGCAGACGGCCTGTGTTAGGCTTGTTGTGAGGGTGCATCTTTCTTGGGAGACGGTCTTGAACTGTGTGCTGCACTCTTTCACGGTTATCAATGTTATTCTAACTTGGTGCATGCTCCAATACATGAGTCTCACAGTCGTCTTCTCATTTTCAGTTATGCTCTGCAGAGTTCTTCTGTTTGACCTAGGAAGATTTAATCGGTCACGTATGGGAAAGTGCAGCTCAGTGGTGCCACCCGGTGGGCATGGGAACTCCACAGTAGAGTAAGAATGCATGATCGGTGAATTTACTGGGTGCATTCTGAAATCTTTCTCCTTTTCAAATTTTGTGTTGTAGGAAACACAATTGATCCGCCAATCGCATTGAGAAAAAGAGCTGTCTGCCTTCCTTGTGCTTGTTTTGAATGCGAATCTCCCTTGGAAAATGCTTTGTAAAAGTGTGCTGCCCTGTCATTTACTGGCTGAGTCCTCTAAGGCATTGGTGCATGGTGTAGTTCCTGATTGTCACTTGTTCCCAGTCATGTATATTACGATCTCCATGGCGACTGCTTTGGCTGTGCGTCTCGTCAGCCTTTCACATTCAGGAAAGCTCAACTCCACTGAGCCACAATGCGTGATCTCAGACATTCACAGTTACTGGTGGGAAAGCGTTGTGTGTGCCCGGGAGAATTCTTTGTTATCTTTTATAGCTTTTCCTGTCCTGGGAAAACAATTGCACTGTGGATTGCTGTTGGGAATAGCCTCTCCTAGGCCCAGTGATAGGCCTTCTTGGTGAAGTGTGTGCCAAATGTGTGCGCAGTGTTATCTCATTGCTATGACTAGTATTCTTCATTGCTGCCTGCTGTAATACCTCATTCTCACTCTTTCCCTTGATTTGTGATCCTTCCCTTGAGGGCCTTTGCTTACGAGAGTGAAACGTGCGTGTTTCACGGATAGAACTCTGCGAACAAGTGCCCCAATGAGTGATATAAGTGCTCCCCAGTGACGAGCAGGAGAGCATTATTTGTTTATGGGGAGAATTCTAAATTGTTTTTCCCTATGGCAACGAAACCTAGTAAGGACTACAATGCTGTGCCGTTTTCATTGCTGAAGAAGCACGGAGAGCCTGTGTAAACTGGTGGTGACGGTGGGACTTCCTGGGGACAGGCTATCCAAGCGTGCGCTGCACTGCTATTCATTGGCAGTCTGTTTAAGCTGGCTTTGTGCATGCTCTCATCCCTGATTCTCAGAGCGTCCCTGTGTATCCTGTAGTAGTCAGGGACCGTTTGGTGAGCAGAGTGCAACTTCACGTGCAGCCCTGACTGGAACCAGGTCTCCACAGCCATTGGAGAAAAGCAGGCTTCATTCACGGTGAATGCTGAAAAGTTTCCTGTGTTTACACGGGCATCTAATGGCGAATACAATGGCTCTGCGGGTTCATTTGCCAACAAGGCCGAGAGCCTCTGTTTTGTTTCCGGAAAATAAGAGTCTTCCATGGGAGGCATTCCTCAAAACTGCACGTCACTGAATGGGGCAACAACGTTTATACTGGCTGTGTCTTTGGTGTGATACCTGATTTCCCTGTTTCTCTTCAACGTACATCATACTACACTGAGTGCATATGCCTAGCAGAGCTGTATGAAATGTTTCCTGTATATGAATGCCAACACGATGGGCCACCTGAGTGAAATGACCGATTCACTGTTACTTTTGGGAAAGCATTATTGGTTCACCTATTGAATTCTACAATGTTTTTGATTTTACCTGTTCCTCTTCCACAACAGTTCCCTCGTTGGCATGTATGAGTAAGAGCTGACAGGCTTCTCCCTCGTTATGAGTGTGTATCAGCTTGGGAAACGCCATGCAAAGGTCTACTGCGTTGGTTTTATTTGCTGGTAGTTTTCTTCTTGCTGGTGTAGGTGTAATAAATGATTCTCAAGGTACAGCTTGATTTATCATAGCAGAGCCATATGTCAATACTTCACATTTTGGAATGAGCATGTAAATTGTGCCACACACTGAGTAAATGAGTGCTACACACTCACTTGTAGAAAAGCAGTACTTGCTTTCGTTTTGAATACTATGAAGTTTTTCCCGTTGCCGTTTCCCTATGCTGGGAAATGCAGTCATTCTCCCGTTTGCCTTGCTGAATAAGCGCAGACGGCCTGTGTTAGGCTTGTTGTGAGGGTGCATCTTTCTTGGGAGACGGGTCTTCAACTGTGTGCTGCACTCTTTCAGGGATATCAATGTTATTCTAACTTTGCATGCTCCAATACATGAGTCTCACAGTCGTCTTCTCATTTTCAGTTATGCTCTGCAGAGTTCTTCTGTTTGACCTAGGAAGACTTTAATCGGTCACTATGGGAAAGTGCGCTCAGTGGTGCCCCGGTGGGCCATGGAACTCCACAGTAGAGTACGAATTCATGACTTGGTGAATTCACTGTGTGCATTCTGAAATCTTTCTCCTTTTCAAATTTTTGTGTTGTAGAAACACAATTGCTCCGCCAATCGCATTGACGAAAAAGAGTGTCTGCCTTCCTTGTGCTTGTTTTGAATGCGAATCTCCCTTGGAAAATGCTGTGTGAAAAGTGTGCTGCCCTGTCTTTACTGGCATTGAGTACTCTAAGGCATTGGTGCATGGTTAGTTCCTGATTGTCACTTGTTCCCATTCATGTATATTACCTCTCCATGGTGACTGCTTTGGCTGTGCGTCTCGTCAGCCTTTCACATTCAGGAAAGCTCAACTCCACTGGGCCACAATGCGTGATCTCAGACATTCACAGTTACTGGTGGGAAAGCGTTATGTGTCCCCCGGGAGAATTCTGTATTATTGTTTCTTTATACCTTTTCCTGTCCTGGGAAAACAATTGCACTGTGGATTGCTGTTGGGAATAGCCTCTTCTAGGCCTGTAGTGAATAGGCATCTTCCTTGGTGAAGTGTGTGCCAAATGTGTGCCGCAGTGTTATCTCATTGCTATGACTAGTATTCTTCATTGCTGCCTGCTGTAATACCTCATTCTCACTCTTTTCCCTTGATTTGTGTTCCTTCCCGTAGAGGGCCTTTGCTTACGAGAGTGAAACGTCCGTGTTTCACGGATAGAACTCTGCGATACATAGTGCCCCAATGAGTGATATAAGTGCTCCCCAGTGACGAGCAGGAGAGCATTATTTGTTTATGGGGAGAATTCTAAATTGTGTTGCCCTATGGCATCGAAACCTAATAAGGACTACCAATGCTGTGCTGTTTTCATTTCTGAAGAAGCACGGAGAGCCTGTGTTAAACTGGTGGTGACGGGGGGACTTCCTGGGGACAGGCTATCCAAGCGTGCGCTGCACTGCTATTCATTGGCAGTCTGTATTAAGCTGGCTTTGTGCACGCTCTCATCCCTGATTCTCAGAGCGTCCCTGTGTATACACTATAGGAGTCAGGGAGCGTTGGGTGACCAGAGTGCAACCTCACGTGCTGCCCTCACTGGAACCAGATCTCCACAGCCATTGGTCACCAAGCAGGCTTCATTCACCGGTGAATGCTGAAAAGTTTCCTCTGTTTACACGGGCATCAAATACCGAATACAATGGCTCTGCGGATTCATTTGACAAAAAGGGCCCCGAGAGCCTCTGTTTCGTTTCCGGAAAATAAGAGTCTTCCATGGGAGACATTCCTCAAAACTGCACGTCACTGAATGGGGCAACAACGATTATACTGGCTGTGTCTTTGGTGTGATACCTGATTCTCCCTGTTTCTCTTCAACGTACATCATACTACACTGAGTGCATATGCCTAGCAGAGCTGTATGCAATGTTTCCTGTATAAGAATGCGCAACACGATGGTGCCACCCTGAGTGAAATGAGCGATTCACTGTTACTTTCGGGAAAGCATTATTGGTTCACCTATTGAATTCTACAATGTTTTGGATTTTACCTGTCCCTCTTCCAACCAAAGCAGTTGCTCCTCCATTGGCATTATGAGTAAGAGCTGACAGGCTTCTCTCCCTCGTTGTGGGTGTGTATCAGCTTGGGAAACGCCATGTCAAAGGTCTACTGCGTTGGTTTTCATTTGCTGGTAGTTTTCTTCTTGGTGGGTATACGGTGAAATAAATGATTCTCAAGGTACAGCTTGATTTATCATAGCAGAGCGATATGTCAATACTTCACCTTTTGGAATGAGCATGTAAATTGTGCCACACATTGAGAAAAATGAGTGCTACACACTCACTTGTAGAAAAGAAGTACTTGCTTTCGTTTTGAATACTATGAAGTTTTTCCCGTTGCCGTTTCCCTATGCTGCGAAATGCAGTCATTCTCCCTTTTGCCTTGCTGAATAAGCGCAGATGGCCTGTGTTAGGCTTGTTGTGAGGGTGCATCTTTCTTGGGTATTGGTGAAGACGGGTCTTCAACTGTGTGCTGCGCTCTTTCAGGGATATCAATGTTATTCTAACTTGGTGCATGCTCCAATACATGAGTCTCACAGTCGTCTTCTCATTTTCAGTTATGCTCTGCAGAGTTCTTCTGTTTGACCTAGGAAGACTTTAATCGGTCACGTATGGGAAAGTGCAGCTCAGTGGTGCCCCCTGGTGGGCTATGGGAACTCCACAGTAGAGTACGAATGCATGACTTTGTGAATTCACTGGGTGCATTCTGAAATCTTTCTCCTTTTCAAATTTTTGTGTTGTAGGAAACACAATTGCTCCGCCAATCGCATTGACGAAAAAGAGCTGTCTGCCTTCTTTGTGCTTGTTTTGAATGCGAATCTCCCTTGGAAAATGCTGTGTGAAAAGTGTGCTGCCCTGTCATTTACTGGCGTTGAGTCCTCTAAGGCATTGGGGCATGCTGTACTTCCTGATTGTCACTTGTTTCCTTCATGTATATTACGCTCTCCATGGTGACTGCTTTGGCTGTGCGTCTCGTCAGCCTTTCACATTCAGGAAAGTCAACTCCACTGGGCCACAATGCGTGATCTCAGACATTCACAGTTACTGGTGGGAAAGCGTTGTGTGTGCCCGGGAGAATTCTTTGTTATTGTTTCTTTAAGCTTTTCCTGTCCTGGGAAAACAATTGCACTGTGGATTGCGGGTGGGAATAGCCTCTCCTAGGCCTGTAGTGAATAGGCATCTTCCTTGGTGAAGTGTGTGCCAAATGTGTGCTGCAGTGTTATCTCATTGCTATGACTAGTATTCTTCTTTGCTGCCTGCTGTAATACCTCATTCCACTTTTTCCCCCTTGATTTGTGTTCCTTTCCTTAGAGGGCCTTTGCTTACGAGAGTGAAACGTTCGTGTTTCACGGATAGAACTCTGCGATACAAAGTGCCCCAATGAGTGATAAAAGTGCTCCCAGTGACGAGCAGGAGAGCATTATTTGTTTATGGGGAGAATTCTAAATTGTTTTTCCCTATGGCATCGAAACCTACTAAGGACTACCAATGCTGTGCCGTTTTCATTTCTGAAGAAGCACGGAGAGCCTGTGTTAAACTGGTGGTGACGGTGGGACTTCCTGGGGACAGGCTATCCAAGCGTGCGCTGCACTGCTATTCATTGGCAGTCTGTATTAAGCTGGCTTTGTGCACGCTCTCATCCCTGATATTCAGAGCGTCCCTGTGTATACACTATAGTAGTCAGGGACCGTTTGGTGAGCAGATTGCAACTTCACGTGCAGCCCTGACTGGAACCAGGTCTCCACAGCCATTGGTGACCAAGCAGGCTTCATTCACCGGGGAATGCGAAAAGTTTCCTTGTTTAAATGGGCATCTAATGCCGAATACAATGGCTCTGCGGGTTCATTTGCCAAAAAGGCCTGAGAGCCTCTGTTTCGTTTCCGGAAAATAAGAGTCTTCCATGGGAGACATTCCTCAAAACTGCACGTCACTGAATGGGGCAACAACGATTATACTGGCTGTGTCTTTGGTGTGATACCTGATTCTCTCCGTTTCTCTTCAACGTACATCATACTACACTGAGTGCATATGCCTAGCAGAGCTGTATGAAATGTTTCCTGTATAAGAATGCCAACACGATGGTGCCTCCTGAGTGAAATGACCGATTCACTGTTACTTTTGGGAAAGCATTATTGGTTCACCTATTGAATTCTACAATGTTTTTGATTTTACCTGTTCCTCTTCCATCCAAAGCAGTTGCTCCTCCGTTGGCAAGTATGAGTAAGAGCTGACAGGCCTCGCTCCCTCGTTGTGAGTGTGTATCAGCTTGGGAAACGCCATGTCAAAGGTCTACTGCGTTGGTTTTTATTTGCTGGTAGTTTTCTTCTTGCTGGGTGTACGGTGTAATAAATGATTCTCAAGGTACAGCTTGATTTATCATAGCAGAGCGATATGTCAATACTTCACATTTTGGAATGAGCATGTAAATTGTGCCACACATTGAGAAAAATGAGTGCTACACACTCACTTGTAGAAAAGCAGTACTTGCTTTCGTTTTGAATACTTGAAGTTTTTCCCGTTGCCGTTTCCCTATGCTGCGAAATGCAGTCATTCTCCCTTTTCCTTGCTGAATAAGCGCAGACGGCCTGTGTTAGGCTTGTTGTGAGGGTGCATCTTTCTTGGGAGACGGGTCTTGAACTGTGTGCTGCACTCTTTCACGGTTATCAATGTTATTCTAACTTGGTGCATGCTCCAATACATGAGTCTCACAGTCGTCTTCTCATTTTCAGTTATGCTCTGCAGAGTTCTTCTGTTTGACCTAGGAAGACTTTAATCGGTCACGTATGGGAAAGTGCAGCTCAGTGGTGCCACCCGGTGGGCCATGGGAACTCCACAGTAGAGTAAGAATGCATGACTCGGTGAATTTACTGGGTGCATTCTGAAATCTTTCTCCTTTTCAAATTTTTGTGTTGTAGGAAACACAATTGATCCGCCAATCGCATTGACGAAAAAGAGCTGTCTGCCTTCCTTGTGCTTGTTTTGAATGCGAATCTCCCTTGGAAAATGCTTTGAAAAAAGTGTGCTGCCCTGTCATTTACGGGCCCGTGAGTCCTCTAAGGCATTGGTGCATGGTGTAGTTCCTGATTGTCACTTGTTCCCAGTCATGTATATTACGATCTCCATGGCGACTGCTTTGGCTGTGCGTCTCGTCAGCCTTTCACATTCAGGAAAGCTCAACTCCACTGAGCCACAATGCGTGATCTCAGACATTCACAGTTACTGGTGGGAAAGCGTTGTGTGTGCCCGGGAGAATTCTTTGTTATACTTTCTTTATAGCTTTTCCTGTCCTGGGAAAACAATTGCACTGTGGATTGCTGTTGGGAATAGCCTCTCCTAGGCCTGCAGTGAATAGGCATCTTCCTTGGTGAAGTGTGTGCCAAATGTGTGCCGCAGTGTTATCTCATTGCTATGACTAGTATTCTTCATTGCTGCCTGCTGTAATACCTCATTCTCACTCTTTCCCCTTGATTTGTGATCCTTCCCTTGGAGGGCCTTTGCTTACGAGAGTGAAACGTGCGTGTTTCACGGATAGAACTCTGCGATACAAAGTGCCCCAATGAGTGATATAAGTGCTCCCCAGTGACGAGCAGGAGAGCATTATTTGTTTATGGGGAGAATTCTAAATTTTTTTTCCCCTATGGCAACGAAACCTAGTAAGGACTACAAATGCTGTGCCGTTTTCATTGCTGAAGAAGCACGGAGAGCCTGTGTTAAACTGGTGGTGACGGTGGGACTTCCTGGGGACAGGCTATCCAAGCGTGCGCTGCACTGCTATTCATTGGCAGTCTGTATTAAGCTGGCTTTGTGCATGCTCTCATCCCTGATTCTCAGAGCGTCCCTGTGTATCCCTGTAGTAGTCAGGGACCGTTTGGTGAGCAGAGTGCAACTTCACGTGCAGCCCTGACTGGAACCAGGTCTCCACAGCCATTGGAGAACAAGCAGGCTTCATTCACCGGTGAATGCTGAAAAGTTTCCTGTGTTTACACGGGCATCTAATGGCGAATACAATGGCTCTGCGGGTTCATTTGCCAAAAAGGGCCCGAGAGCCTCTGTTTTGTTTCCGGAAAATAAGAGTCTTCCATGGGAGGCATTCCTCAAAACTGCACGTCACTGAATGGGGCAACAACGTTTATACTGGCTGTGTCTTTGGTGTGATACCTGATTCTCCCTGTTTCTCTTCAACGTACATCATACTACACTGAGTGCATATGCCTAGCAGAGCTGTATGAAATGTTTCCTGTATATGAATGCCAACACGATGGTGCCCCCCTGAGTGAAATGACCGATTCACTGTTACTTTTGGGAAAGCATTATTGGTTCACCTATTGAATTCTACAATGTTTTTGATTTTACCTGTTCCTCTTCCATCCAAAGCAGTTGCTCCTCCGTTGGCATGTATGAGTAAGAGCTGACAGGCTTCGCTCCCTCGTTATGAGTGTGTATCAGCTTGGGAAACGCCAGGGCAAAGGTCTACTGCGTTGGTTTGTATTTGCTGGTAGTTTTCTTCTTGCTTGGTGTAGGTGTAATAAATGATTCTCAAGGTACAGCTTGATTTATCATAGCAGAGCCATATGTCAATACTTCACATTTTGGAATGAGCATGTAAATTGTGCCACACACTGAGTAAAATGAGTGCTACACACTCACTTGTAGAAAAGCAGTACTTGCTTTCGTTTTGAATACTATGAAGTTTTCCCGTTGCCGTTTCCCTATGCTGGGAAATGCAGTCATTCTCCCGTTTGCCTTGCTGAATAAGCGCAGACGGCCTGTGTTAGGCTTGTTGTGAGGGTGCATCTTTCTTGGGAGACGGGTCTTCAACTGTGTGCTGCACTCTTTCAGGGATATCAATGTTATTCTAACTTGGTGCATGCTCCAATACATGAGTCTCACAGTCGTCTTCTCATTTTCAGTTATGCTCTGCAGAGTTCTTCTGTTTGACCTAGGAAGACTTTAATCGGTCACCTATGGGAAAGTGCGCTCAGTGGTGCCACCCGGTGGGCCATGGAAACTCCACAGTAGAGTACAAATTTCATGACTTGGTGAATTCACTGTGTGCATTCTGAAATCTTTCTCCTTTTCAAATTTTTGTGTTGAAAGGAAACACAATTGCTCCGCCAATCGCATTGACGAAAAAGAGCTGTCTGCCTTCCTTGTGCTTGTTTTGAATGCGAATCTCCCTTGGAAAATGCTGTGTGAAAAGTGTGCTGCCCTGTCCTTTACTGGCATTGAGTACTCTAAGGCATTGGTGCATGGTTAGTTCCTGATTGTCACTTGTTCCCATTCATGTATATTACGCTCTCCATGGTGACTGCTTTGGCTGTGCGTCTCGTCAGCCTTTCACATTCAGGAAAGCTCAACTCCACTGGGCCACAATGCGTGATCTCAGACATTCACAGTTACTGGTGGGAAAGCGTTATGTGTGCCCGGGAGAATTCTGTATTATTGTTTCTTTATAGCTTTTCCTGTCCTGGGAAAACAATTGCACTGTGGATTGCTGTTGGGAATAGCCTCTTCTAGGCCTGTAGTGAATAGGCATCTTCCTTGGTGAAGTGTGTGCCAAATGTGTGCCGCAGTGTTATCTCATTGCTATGACTAGTATTCTTCATTGCTGCCTGCTGTAATACCTCATTCTCACTCTTTTCCCTTGATTTGTGTTCCTTCCCTAGAGGGCCTTTGCTTACGAGAGTGAAACGTCCGTGTTTCACGGATAGAACTCTGCGATACATAGTGCCCCAATGAGTGATATAAGTGCTCCCCAGTGACGAGCAGGAGAGCATTATTTGTTTATGGGGAGAATTCTAAATTGTGTTGCCCTATGGCATCGAAACCTAATAAGGACTACCAATGCTGTGCTGTTTTCATTTCTGAAGAAGCACGGAGAGCCTGTGTTAAACTGGTGGTGACGGTGGGACTTCCTGGGGACAGGCTATCCAAGCGTGCGCTGCACTGCTATTCATTGGCAGTCTGTATTAAGCTGGCTTTGTGCACGCTCTCATCCCTGATTCTCAGAGCGTCCCTGTGTATACACTATAGGAGTCAGGGAGCGTTGGGTGACCAGAGTGCAACCTCACGTGCTGCCCTCACTGGAACCAGATCTCCACAGCCATTGGTCACCCAAACAGGCTTCATTCACCGGTGAATGCTGAAAAGTTTCCTCTGTTTACACGGGCATCAAATACCGAATACAATGGCTCTGCGGATTCATTTGACAACAAGGCCCCAGAGCCTCTGTTTCGTTTCCGGAAAATAAGAGTCTTCCATGGGAGACATTCCTCAAAACTGCACGTCACTGAATGGGGCAACAACGATTATACTGGCTGTGTCTTTGGTGTGATACTGTTCTCCCCGTTTTCTTCAACGTAACAATCATA
>JAPVLO010002914.1:0-27417 GCA_027257055.1 Cephalopachus bancanus | reverse complement strand
TTCTACTGCTGGAAACAGTTTCTGAACTCATCACTTTTGGTGCCTTTTACTGCTTCTGCCATTTTTTGTTTCACTTCTTCCACATCAGCAAAGCATTTCCCTTTGAGGATTTATTTCTTTTTTCTTTTTTTTCTTAATTTTTATTGTAAAGATGTGGAGTACAATTCAGGATTAGGTATACAAACATTGCTCATGCAGGTACCCCTGTTAATGAAGTATGCCCCTCCCTCCCCTAGCAGTTTCCCTCAATTGCCAATTCACCCCCCTCCAACAGTTTCCCATTACTACCAATCACTTTCTTATAGCATTATAATTGTTCATCATCTTATGAGTGACAACATATAGAACTCAGTTCCTTGTTTATGTGATAAATCACTGGGTATGATAGACTCCAAATCCATCCAGGTTACTGCAAAGTCCATATATTTGTCATTCTTTATCATCCACTTGTTTTCTTTTTTTTTTTATAATCGATATTTTTATTTTGATATTGTGTGGTACGGTCAAGGGTTAGGTACAAATATGCTTCATTCAGGCCCCCTTTTTGATAATTGGTGTCTTCCGGTCTCCAGCCAAATGTTTACTACCATTAGTCGCATCTCCCCCCATAGTTTCCCAACACTGTCAGTCATTTTCTTATAGTAGTGCATTGGATGATCAAGGTCCACTATATGAGTGAGAATATGTGGTACCCAAATCTTTGTTTCTGTGAGAGGTCACTTAATATTATAGACTCTAGCTCCATCAGGTTGCTGCAAAATTCATGATTTTGTTCTTTTTTATGGCTGCATAGTATTCCATCATGTATATGTACCACATTTTTTTAATCCAGTCCTCTTTTGATGGACAGCGTGGTTGGTTCCAGGTTCTTGCTATTGTGAACAATGCTGCAATAAACATTCGTGTGCAGGTATCTTTTTTATAGAGTGATTTGAGTTCTTCAGGGTATATTCCCAGTAGGGGGATTGCAGGGTCATATGGGAGGTTGATGTTTAGAGCTTTTAGGAATCGCCACACTGCTTTCCACAGAGGTTGCACTAGTTTACACTCCCACCAACAGTGTAGAAGTGTTCCCTTTTCGCCACATCCTCTCCAACAACTATTATTTTCTGAGTTATTGATAATTGCAATTCTTACTGGAGTTAGGTGGTATCTCAGTGTGGTTTTGATTTGCATCTCCCTGATGATTAATGAGGTTGAGCATTTCTTCATGTGTCTGTTGGCTGCTCAGATGTCTTCCTTTGTGAAGTGTTTGTTCACATTTTTGCCCACTTTATAATGGGGTTGTTTGTTTTTTTCTTTTCAGCACGTTTGAGTTCCTTGTAGATCCAGGATGTTAAGCCTTTGTCAGACCTGGAGTTGGCAAATACTTTTTCCCAGTCTGTAGGCTGTCTTCCTGCTCTCTTGATGGTTTCTTTGGCTTTGCAGAAGCTTGTCAGTTTAATGAGGTCCCACTTGTCTATCTTATCCCTTATGGCCTGTGGGTTTTGGGTTTTGTTCAGGAATTGGATGCCAGTTGCAATTTCCATGAGGGTATGTCCTTCATTTTCTAAGATTCTTATGGTTTGAGGTTTTATATATGGGTCCCTGATCCATTTGGAGTTAATTTTTGTGTATGGGGATAGATAGGGGTCCTGTTTCAATCTTCTGCATGTGGTCAGCCAGTTTTCCCAGCACCATTTACTGAATAGGTTCTCCTCTCCCCAGTGGTAGGTGGTGGAGGCTTTGTCAAAGATGAGTTGGTTGAGAAATTGAGGTCTTGCCTCTGGAATCTCAATTCTATTCCGTTGGTCTATGTGCCTGTTCCTATACCAATACCAAGCTGTTTTGATGATTGTAGCTTTATAGTAAAGTTTGAAGTCTGGTAATGTGATACCACCTGCTTTGTTTTTTCTTTGCTGAGAATTGTTCTGGCTATTTTTGGTCGTTTGTGTTTCCATATGAATTCCTGTGTTGTTTTTTCTAGGTCTGAGAAGAATGTTGCTGGTAATTTGATAGGTATTGCATTGAATCTGTAGATTGCCTTAGGTAAGATGGATATCTTCACAATGTTGATTCTTCCAATCCATGAGCATGGGATATTTTTCCACTTGTTTGTGTCATCTTTGATTTCTTTGAGAAGAGTTTTATAGTTTTCATTGTAAAGATCTTTCACGTCTCTGGTTAGGAAGCTGCCAAGGTATTTCATTTTTTTTGTGGCTATTTTGAAAGGAATCGTGCTTCTTATTTGGGTTTCTGTTTGTTTATTATTGGTGTAAAGCAATGTGATTGTCTTTTGCACATTTATTTTATATCCTGAGATTTTGCTGAAGGCCTTTATCAGTGTAAGGAGGTCTTTGACAGATTCTCTTGGGTTTTCAAGGTATACAATCATGTCATCTGCAAAGAGAGATAATTTGACTTCTTCTTTTCCTATTTGGATACCCCTGATTGCCTTCTCTTCTCTGATCGCTCTAGCCAGGGCTTCCAATACTATGTTGAACAGGAGGGGTGAGAGTGGGCATCCTTGTCTTGTTCCAGTTTTCAGGGGAAATGGTTCCAATTTTTGTCCATTTAGGAGTATGCTGGCTGTGGGTTTCTTGTAGATAGCTTTTACTACTTTGAGGTATGTTCCCTGTATGCCTAGATGTTTGAGGGTTTTTATCAAGAAGGGGTGCTGGATTTTATCAAAAGTTTTTTCTGCATCTAATGATATAACCATGTGGTTTTTGTTTTGACATCTGTTGATGTATTTAATTACATTTATTGTTTTACGAATGTTGAACCAGCCTTGCGTCCCAGGGGTGAATCCTACTTGGTCATAATGAATGATTTTTGAGATGTGTTGTTGAATCTGGTATGCTAGGATCTTATTGAGAATTTTAGCATCTATGTTCATCAAAGATATTGGCCTGTAGTTCTCTTTTTTTGTCGAGTCTTTACCTGGCTTGGGTATCAATGTGATGTTAGCTTCATAAAATGATTTTGGGAGGCTTCCATCTTTCTCAATCACCTGAAATAGCTTCGATAGGATTGGAATCAGTTCCTCCTTAAATGTCTTGTAGAATTCTGCTGGAAAGCCATCTGGTCCGGGGCTTTTTTTTGTAGGTAGTTTTCTTATTACATAGTCAATTTCCTTGATTGTTATTGATCTATTTAGGGTCTCAATTTCTTCTTGTTTCAACCTAGGCAGGTTGTGTGATGACAGAAAGTCCTCTATTTCCTTGAGGTTTTCAAGCTTGTTTCCATACAAGTGTACATAGTAGTCTCTGATGATCTTTTGTATTTCTTCAGGGTCAGATGTGACTTCATCTTTTGTGTTTCTGATTGTGCTTATTTAGGTTTTTTATTTCTTTTTCTTGGTCAGTCTAGCTAGGGGACCATCAATCTTGTTTATCCTTTCGAAGAACCAGCTTTTGTTTCGTTGATTTTTTGTATTGTCTTTTTGTCTTCTATGTCCTGGATTTGGGCTTTTATTCTGGTGATCTGAATTCTTCTGCTGAAATTAGGGTTTTTGTGATCTTGCTTTTCCAGCTTCCTTAGGTGGCTTGTTCAGGCCATTAATTTGTGTTCCTTTCAATTTCTTCATGCGTGTTTGTAGGGATATAAATTACCCTCTTACTACAGCTTTTAAGGTGTCCCAGAGATTTTGGTAAGATGTTTCTTCATTTTTATTTGTTTCCAGGTATCTTTTGATCTCTGTTTTGATTTCATCATCGATCCAGGAGTTGTTTAGAATCATGCTCTTTAGTGTTCATGTCTTTGTGGGTTTTGGGGGGACCTTGTTGGTGTCAATGTTTATTTTTATTCCACTGTGGTCCGAGAAAGTGCATGGTAGAATTTCAGTCTTTTAAAATTTGCTTGTGCTTGATTTATGACCGAGAATGTGGTCAATCTTGAAATATGTCCCGTGCAGTGATTAGTAGAATGCGTATTCTCTGGTCTTTGGATGGAATGTTCTGTAGGTATCAATTAAGTCCATTTGGTCCAGAGTCACATTGAGGTTCCGAATCTCATTGCTGATTTTTTGTCCCGATGATCTGTCGAGAGCTGTGAGTGGGGTATCAAAGTCCCCAGTTATGATAGTGTTAGAATCAATATCTTTCTTTAGTTTTCCTAGGAGTTGCTTTATAAAAGTTGGTGCACCTATATTAGGTGCATATATGTTTAGGATAGATATTTCTTGTTGATGGAGTGAGCCTTTTGTCATTATGTAGTGGCCCTCTGTATCCTTTTTAATTTTTGATAGCTTAAATGGTATTTTGTCTGAAATTTGGATCATGACTCCTCCTTTCTTTTGTGTTCCATTCGCCTGGAAATTTGTTTCCCATCCTCTTACTTTGAGTATGTGCATGTCCTTTCTAGTGAGATGGGTCTCTTGAAGGCAGTATATTGTTGCTTGGTGATATTTTATCCACTTTGCCATTCTATGTCTTTTCAGTGGTGCATTTAGTCCATTCACATTTAGGCTAATTATTGAAATGTGAGAGTTTATCCCTAACATATAGTTCTTTTAGAGTTGTTGTTCCACTTGGTTTACTGTCTTTCTTTTGTTTTGGGGGTTGGTTCATATGTATTTTATTCTTTTTCCTGTACTCTTGTGAAAAATGTTGCTCTTTTTTTCCCCCTTTTCTTCTTGTTTAGTACTTTCTTAAGTATTTCATGTAGAGGTGGTTTGGTGGCAGCGTAGGTTCTTAGGAATTGGATATCTGGGAAAGATTTTAATTCTCCCTCGCTGATGAAGCTTAATCTGGCAGGGTAGGTTATTCTTGGTTGAAATTGTTTATCTTTTAGGACTTTGAAGATAGGGCTCCAAGCTCTCCTAGCCTGCAAGGTTTCTGTAGATACATCTGCTGCTATTCTAATTAGTTTTCCATGGTAGGTAATCTGACCTTTTTCTCTTGCTGCCTTTAGGATTTTTTCTTTTATGCCTACTTTGTTTAGGTGAATTATTATGTGTCTAGGAGTTGGTTTTCTCATTTGTTGTCTTGCAGGGGTTCTCTGGATCTCTTGTGTTTGAGTTTTTGCATCGTTAATTAGATAAGGGAAGTTTTCTTGAATGATCTCATGGAAGGTTTGTTCCAATGTGGTCTGTGTCTCTTTTTCTGCCTCAGGCAGACCAATTACTCTTAGGTTAGGCCTCTTGAGGTAATCGCTCATCTCTTGAAGATTTTTTTCTGTCTTTTTGAGCTTATTTACTGTGTTCTTGAGAGTTTGGGTTATTTCTATATTTTGGTCCTCAAGCTCTGAGATTCTTTCTTCTGCTGGGGTAATTCTGCTTTCCATGCTTTTCAATTTATTGTTTATTTCATTCACAGTATTCTTTATTACTGTTATCTCAGATATCAGCTCCTTTCTAGTTTCTTCTTGAGTCTCCTAAATTCTTTTTAATCTCTCCTTTAATGTCTTGATGTCTAGGGTTGTATTTTGAGACCATTCAGTTGTTTGCATTCCAAAATCAGTTTTCTCAGTGTCTGCCCTCCCAGGAGTCTAGGAAGGACCCATATTCTTCTTTTGGTTTTTCTTCATTTGTGTAGATTTTTCTCTCTCGTCCCTTAGTGGATGAAGTTCCTGAGATCTAATCTCCAGCCTCTCTCCTCTCTTTCTATTGCAGGCAGTTAGCTTGTTGCCTAGGAGATCTGTGACACTAGTCACTATTCAGCGTAGGGGAGGGGCTTTGTCTCCTGTTAATGATGTCACCTTGGGAACCAAAGTGGAGGCTCTGCTAGGTGGGTGGAGCGATGCGATGTAAATATGCCTTGAAAATGGCGGAGGTGGTGGTTTGCTTTTAGGGGGCTCTTGTGGGTCTCTAGGTGGGACCAGCTTCACAGCTGGGCACTGGATCTGGGGTGCCTCCAGCTGGCTGGGGTGGAGGACAGGGTTGGGCATTTCCTCCTCTGGAGCTGGAAGCCTGCGATCCGCACCTTACGCCAGCTTGCGGTTCTGTCCCCTTACACAGACTTGTGGTCGCACACACTGAGTGCCTCAGCCAGGGTGGGCCAGGGGCTTCTGATCTCCAAAGCTCCAGAGGGCAGGTGGTGGCTCTGGGTCCCTCCCAGGGCACTTTAGCCAGAAATGGGACTGGTATCTCTAAGGGGCGGGCACTCAGAGCCTCCCTGCGTGACCAGCAGCTTCATGCTGGGTGCTGGTCTCCATGCTGTGGCCGGGGATGGAGCTGTGATCCGGGATTTGGAATTCCCCAGCCAGCCGGAATCACATGTAGTGGAGCAGCCAGTCCAGCGGTGATGTCTGGCCCTGTGTGGGACTAAAAGTCCCCAAGCCTCATCTCAGTGCAGGTGGAGGTGGGCGGGGAGGTGCAGGAAGAAAAGTAATAGTCTTTTTGGGGAACTCACGTTCGGAGAATCTCAGGGATCCATCTATGCGGTCACATCTTGCTGTCTCCCCCTATTTCTTTTTTCTGTTCTTTTTTTTTGAGTTGGAGTCTCAGTCTGTCACCCAAATTGGAGTGTAGTGGCTGCTCCCAGCCACTGCAGCCTTGAACTGCTGGGCTCCACCGATCCTTCCGCCTCAGCCTTCCAAGTAGCTGGAACTACAGGCGTGCACTACCATTCCCGGCTAATTTTTGACATTGTAGAGATGAGGTCTCGCCAAGTTGCCCAGGCGGGTCTCGAACCCGTGTGCTCAGGCAATCCACTCACCTCAGCCTCCAAAGAGCTGCGATTACAGGCTGAGCCACCGAGCCTGACTAGAGGATTTATTTCATGTGGAGCAACAAACAAACAAAAAATGTAGTTCAGGTGGCATCAGGTGAATAGAAAGGGTGTGGCATTGGGATCATGCCACTTTTGGTCAAAAACTGCTGAATACTTACCATGATATTGGCAGGCCCAGTCATAAATAACCCATCCTGAAATAAGCAAAAGTATTGAAACAATCAACAACAGCACCAACAACAAAATTCGCTGAAGCCTAACCCAGCCTCTCACAACAGCACTGGCTAGTGCACCGATATGGAGGGTAACTAGAACACTTAACTAGTACGGGAAGCCTTTACTACAAGGGGCCTGCCCTCCAAAAAATAATTCTCTATCCCCACCTCCTGCATATACCTAAGGGAGCAATTGATAGATTGAATGGTAAGAGTATGTTGAGTTTTGTAAAAATAACACTACCAAACCGCCCTCTAAAGTGGCTGTGCTATTTTGTATTCACACCAGCAATGAAGATGAGTTTTAGTTGCTCTCCACCCTTCCCAGCAATACATCTTGCTAGTTTGGGGATGTTAGCTATTCAAATAGGAATGAAGTGGTATCTCGTTACTGTTTTAATTTACAATTTATTAAATACAAATGAATTTGAAGATCTTTTCACATGATTATTTGTAATATGTAATTCTTTATTAAATGTATATTCACATCTTTTGCTATTCCGAAAGTGTGCACTTGGGTGTATATGTGTATATTTTCTTATTCCTGCACTTTAAAATTATTTGTATATTTTGGTTTCATTTCTATAACAGGTATGTGTTTTGAAAATGCTTTTTTCCCTTTATGCAGCTTGTCTTCTTGTTCCTGTCACAGTGTCATTCACAGTACAGACGGTTTTTAATTTTAATAAATTCAATTTATCATTTTTTCTTGGATCATGCTTTTGGTGTATTATCTAAAAGACATCACAAAACTCAAGGTAACATAATTTTTTCCCTATATATTATTCTCCAGGTTAGATAGTTTTGCGTTTTGCATTTAGGTTTATTACCCCTTTTAAGTTAACTTTTTGTATAATGCATAATGCATTTATCTATGGGTTTTTTTGTGTACAAATGACCTTTTTTTCAAAATTTTGTTCAAAAACTATTCTTGCTCCATTTAATAACATTTGCTGATATTTCAAAAATTGGTTGACTGTATTTGTGTTGTTCTTCTTATAAGTTCCCTATTCTGTTCCATTGATCTAAGTGCCTATGTATATATATTTTTTTGCCAGTGCCACACTGTTGTGACTACTACAGATTAAAACTTGGAACTCTGTAATACAAATCTTCCAGCTTTGTTCTTTTTAAGTAATCTGCTGGCTGTCTTGGGCTTTACATCTTTCCATGAAAATTTTTGAATAAATTTATTGATACCTATAAAATATTATACTGGGATTTTGATTAAGATTGTACTGAAAAAAGAAAAGATTGTATTGGAACCTGTTTAATCTGTAGATCAAGCTAGGAAGAATTAACATAAAAATAAAATTTAATTTTCCAATTTTTTAAAAAAAGTATCTCAATTTTTTTAGATCTTGTATTTCTTTCATCAGAGTTTTGTAACCTTTTTAATGTTCAGCCTATACAAATTCTGTTAGATTTATACCAACATATTGCACTTCAGTGATATTGGAAATGGTGTTATTTTATTTTAAATTTCAACTGTTCATTGCTATTATATAACATAAAATTAACTTCTGTATATTGACTTTGTAGTCTGTGACCTTACGACAATCACATTTTTGTTTCACGTGTTTGTATTTTTAATAGTATATTGCTTAAAGTTTTCTACATAGATAATTATGACATTTTCAAATACAGTTTCATTTCTTACATTCCAATGTGTATACTTTTTCTTTTCTTTTTTTTATTAAAAAGATGAGGACTTCCTACAATTGTATGAGACTTACCAGGAGAGGTGAGATAGGACAGCTTTACCTTATTCCTTGCTACGAGGAAACTTATCTAGTTTCTTTACATCAATAGATTAAAATGATGGCCATATATATTTTTAAATTGATCTTCTTTATCAAATTGAGGGGGTTCTCCTCAGCTCCTACTTTACTGAGAGTTATTATAAATGGGTGTTGAATTTTGCCAAATGCTTTTCTGGTGCCAATTGGCATTATCATGTTTTTTCTTTATTTTGTTGTTATGGTGAATAACATTCATTCTTTTTTTGCAATGTTAAAATAGCCTTGCATACCTGGAATAGATGTCACTTAATTTTGGTGTATAATTATTTTTATACACTGCTGGATTCTGTTGGTTAATGAATTAAATTTTTGTTGAGAATTTCTTTTGTCTATATTTATGAGAGACACTGCTCTGTAGTTTTTGTTTTTTGTTTTATTGTTTGTTTGTTTGTTTGTTTGTTTTTCCCTTGCATAGTTTTTACCAGGTTTAGTATTAAGGTAATCCTGGACTGAAATAATGATTTAGGATGTTATTCCTATACTTTTATTTTTTAGACAATATTGTGAAGAAAAGTTTTAAAGATTACACAGTAAAACATCTGATCTCCTGACTTTTGTTCTCTCTCTATTCCTTTTGCAAACTTATTAAAGTATTGTATTAGGTTTTCTTTTTCTTTTTATTTTGTGAGTTTTGGTAGTTTTTTGTCTTTTGTGGAATTAGTCTATTTCATTCAAACATCAAATTTGTGACCACAGAGTTCTATATACTGTTTGTTTATTATCCTACTGATGTCCTGTTTTTTGTAATTTTTATTTAATTTAATGTTCTTATACTTGTTAAGTTTTTATTTTACTTGTTTAAGGGTTTCTCTAGTTTTGCAAGAATTTAAAATTGTTCTTTTCTAACAAATATGTTCACTGTTCATTTAAATTAAGCTCATTAGTAGTAAAGATCACGGCAATACTATCCTTACTAAATTTCGATCTACTTAGGCTATCAATTACTGAAAGAGAGATGTCAAGGTTTTCAACTATGTCAAATACTTGGTCTATTTCTCCTTGCAGTTCTGTGAGTTTTGCCTCATGTGTTTCAATGTTGTGTTATTAGGTGTATCCATGTTTAGGATTATTGTGTCTTCTTAGATAATTTATCTTTTACAATTTTATGTATTTGTTACATTGGCATATTGCATAGCTGTGGGGATTGGATCTCAGGTGACCCATTCACAAGATAGTAAATCTTGTGTACCATAGGTAGTTTCTGCCATGCATTTTCATCTCTAATAATTTTCCTTGTTCTAAATTATACTTTATTTAAGATTAATTTAGCTACTTGTGCTTTCTTTTAATTAGCATGGTATATCTTACTTCATTCCTATTCATTTAGCCCATCCAAGTGTTATTTTTATATGTAAATTAAATTTTCATAGGCAATATTAATTTAGAATATTGTTAAAGCTCTACCTGATAATCTTGACTTTCAGTTCAAAAAATTAAAACATTCATATTTAATGTTATCAATATAATTGAATTAATATCTACCATGTTCATAAACATTTTCTATTCATTGGGTTTCTTCCTTGTTTCTTTTTCCATTTTTCTTCCTTTTATGCCTTGAGAACCTTATATGATAGTATTTTATCAGTTCCTTTCATCTATTTGTTAAACTTCTATTTTTTGAAAAGGTTTTTTAGTAGTTTTTATTAGAGTTATAAAATATATCTTTAATCTAAGTCTGCCTTCAAATAACACTATATTCTTCATGTGTAGTGCACTATTCCTTCCAGATCCCTGTGACATTAGTAGTGTTTATTTTACTTATCCACATAATATAATTGCCCAAAATGTTGCTGCTATTATTTTTCAGCAATTATTTTTTAGATTTCATTAAAAATAGAAAATTAGATATTTTATTTTACCTTTACTTACTCATTTTCCAACACTCTATTTATAGAACTTTAGTTAACTTAAAAAAAAATTTAGATTCAGGGGTACACATGCATATTAGTTACATGGACATGTTGTATAGTGGTTGTTAACTTTTTTTTAAATTTTCTTTTTTTTTAATGTAAAGAGGTGGGATACAATTCAGGGTTAGGTATACAAACATTGATCATGTAAAACTTTTTTATTGCAGGTATTTTCTACTGGTAATGAATATCTTAAGATTATGCACTTAAATGCATCATTTCACTCTCTTTTTTGCTTGCATGATTTCCATAATTCTTCTATTTTATTAATCTATAGATAAGATATTTCACTCATTCATTTATGTTTGCTACTTTTTTAAAAAAGATTTTGTCTTCATCTTTGGTTTTTCTACAATTTGATTGAATATAAAATGTCTAAGTGTGATTTAAAAAAAAAATTAATCCTGCTTAGTCTGAATTTTCTGGATTAGTGTCTGATATTAGTTTGGGAAAAGTCTTAGCTATTACTACTTCTAATAGTTTTCTTTCATGTTTTTACTTTCTTGTTGTTCAGTATTCCCATGGTTCTGGTTTTTGTTGTTGTTGTTGTTGTCGTTTGTTTTTTGTTTTGTTTTGCACTGCACTTCAACTTGGAAAATTTTTTATAACCTTATCCTAAATTTCATTGATTGTTCTTTAGAAAATATTGAGTCTAATAATGAAAACAATGAATGATTCATTTTTGCTACAGTGTTTTTATTTTTAGCATTTCCTTTCATTCTTTTTCAAAACTTTCATTTTTCTGCTTATATTGCTCATCTGTTCCTACATTATCTACTTTTTAAATTAACCCTTACATATTAATTATAGTTATTTTAAATGATCTATCTTGCAATTCTATATCAGAGTCTAGTTCTGAGACTTATTTGCTGTAACTATATGTGGCAGAGGCTTATAAAACAGTGTTTTTTTTCCTTTCTTTATTTACCCTCACTTATATTTTTTATTTTTTATTTTTTGCTTCTTTTTGAAAACAAAACATGTTGTGTCAGGAAATGGGAACTAAGATAAATGGATCTTAAATGTGTGGATTTGTTAATCTAACTATAGTTATATTAACACACCCAAGGCTAATGCTAGATAAAAGTTTCAAATCTCTCAATATTTTTTATTTCTTTTGTGTCCCTATTCTTGACTTTGAGCTTCCATAAATACTTCTCCTGAGATAGATTTTTTGTATTGCAACCTTATAAGTTTGAATCCTCTGCTATTATTCAGGAGCCAAGTGGGTGTGTGGTAAAGTGTAAGAGTCAGTAGCCTCCTCTACTCCTCCAATTTAATCTCAGTACTTTAATGTACCTGTGACATGAGGAATGACCTTCACAAATATTTCTCTAGAGATACAATGTTATAATATTTACTATTATTGAGTATTATTGATGTATCTTAATAGACTTTACTTTTATTATAGTTTTAGGTTTACTGAAAACTTGATTGCATCCAGTTTTGACAATTGTGACAAAAGTTGCTGTAAACATTGGTGTACAGAATTTCTTGTGGACATTAGTTTTTGCAGCATGTCGATAAACTCTAAGGAGCATGATTACTGGATGGTATGGTAGAAATATTTTTTGTTTTGTAAAAACCTGCCCAGTTTTATTCTAAAATGGCTGTACTATTTTCTGTTACTGCCATCAATGAATAAGCCTTTTTATTGTTCTACTTCTTTGCCAGCATTTGGAGCTTTCAGTGTTCTTGATTTTGACCATTTTAATAAATGTGTAGTGATATCTTACTTAAATTTTTTTTTTATTTTCCTGATGACATATGACATGGAGCATCCTTTTATTTGTTTATCTGACATCTCTGTATCTTCTTTGGTGTGGAGTCTGTTAATGCCTTTTTCCTTTTTTATATGAGGCTATTCATTCTCTTAATGTTGAATTCTAAGAATTCTTTATATATTTTGGATAACAGTCCTTTATTAGATTTTTTGCATATATTTTATTCGTCTGTGGCTTGTTTTCTTATTGCCTTGACAATGTGTTTTACAGAGCAGAAATTTTATTTTTTTTATTTTTTAAAAATTTTTTATTTTTATTTGTTTTGAGTTGGAGTCTCACTCTATTGCCCAGACTGGAGTGCAGTGGCCACTCCCGGCCACTGCAGCCTCAATCTGCCAGGCTCCGGTGATCCTTCTGCCTCAGCCTTCCAAGTAGCTGGAATTACAGGCATGCGCTACCACGCCCGGCTGATTTTTTTATTTATTGTAGAGATGAGGTCTCGCTGCCCAGGCGGGTCTCGAACCTGTGGGCTCAGGCAATCCACTCACCTCAGCCTCCCAAAGGCACAGGATTACAGGCCGAGCCACTGAACCTGGCTTTATTTTTAATATAGCCCAACTCATCATTTTTTTCTATCATGAATTATGCCTTTGGTGTTGTATTTTAAAAGTCATTGCCATACTCAAAATCATGCAGATGTTTTTCCATGTTATCTTTTAGGAGTTTTATAGTTTTATTTTCCACATTTTTTTGAGATTCATTTTTGAGATTTTTTTTCTGTGAAGGATATAAGGTCTGGGTCTGGTTTTATTTTTTGCATGTGTCTAGTCAACACCAGTTATCATCAGTCGAATAGATTTATGGAGTCTATTTTTGGACTTTCTACTTTGTTCTATTGATACAGCTATCTATTCTTTTGCCAGTGCCACACTGTCTTTATCATTATAGCTTTACAAAAAGTCTTGAATTCAAGTAGTGGCAGTCATCCATCGTTTTTATTTTTCAATATTCTGTTACTTATTTTGAATCTTTTTCTCCTTCATGTGAAGTTTAGAATCAATTAGTACATATGTACAAAATAACTTGCTTGAATTATAATTGTGATTTCATTGACTCTATAGGTAAATTTTGGGGAAAATTGACAAATAATATTGAGTCTTCCTACCTATGAACATGGACTATTTCTTTGTTTATTTAGTTGTTCAATTGTTTTATCAGTGTTTTGCAGTATTCTTCATATAGATCTTGTATATATTTTCTAGGTTTATACTTAAGTATACCATTTTATTGTGTACCAATGTATGAGAGTGGGCACAAAACCTAAAATGTATTAATTTTTAAAAGTGTATTTATTCTTAAACGTTCAAACTTCAGTCACTTTCAAAATATTCTCTGTTTGATGCAATACACCTATCAAGTTGGTTTTTCTACTGCTCAAAACAGTTTTTGAACTCATCAGTTTTTATTCCTTTTAGTATGTCTGCTGTTTTTTGTTTGTTTGTTTGTTTGTTTGTTTCACCTCTTCTACATCAGCAAAACCTTTTCCTTTGAAGACTTTTTTCATATGATAAAACCAAAAAAAGTCATTCAAGGCATGATCAGGTAAACAGGGAAGGTAGGATATAGAGATCTTGCCATTGTTGGTCAAAAATGCTGTACACTCCGTGCGATGTGGGCAGGCACATTGTCATGGTTGAAGAACCAGTCTCCTGCTTGCCACAAAGCAGGATGTTTCTTCCACAAATTGTGACAAAATCTTCTCAAAATTTCCAGATAAAAACTTTGATTGACTCTTTCATCTGGAGGAAAAAATTCTGAATGTACTACAAGGGGCCCACCATTCAAAGATAATTCTGGTTATTTTGGGTCCCTCCTCATAGATAGTATTGTATATTTAATTTCAAATTCCACTTGTTCATTATTATATAGGAACACCATTGACGTTTCTATATTAATCTTGTATCTTGCGTCCTGAATATGCTCATTTATTAACTTCAGAATTCTTTTAGTGAACTTTATCAGATATTCTGCATAGAAAATTATGTCATTTGTAAATAGACAATATTATTTACTTTCTTTAGATGTGTGCATTTTTTCCTTCTCCTGTCTTATCACATTAGTTACAATTTCCAGTATAATGATGAAAAGCAGTGGAGAGAAAAAATACTTTTGCTTTTTTCCTGATCTTAGTGTGGAAGCTTCTAGCTTCTCACCATTAAATGTTATCTGTAGACATTTAAAAAATATATTATTTATCACGTTGAGAAAGTTATCCTCTACTTCTAGTTTTCCATTAGGATTTATAGCATATTAATGATTGTTGTATTAAATTCCCAGTCTGATAACTCCAACATCTTTGCTATATCTAAATCTGATTCTATTTTTTGTTCAGTCTCCTCAAACCATTTTTATACCCAGTAATTTTTTACTTGATAGCTTGATATGAAGTAATGAATAGAAGAAACTACTGTATATAATATATCAGTAATGTGGTGATAATATGTCAGGGTGGGGAAGCAGCTACAGTCTTAAAATTAGGTCTCAGTTTCTTAGTGAGCCTGTGCCCCTAGACTGAACTTCACAAAAAGTTCTCAGATCCCCTTTCATTTTCATTAGATGGGGAAGAATGGCCTAAGAGACTGGAGTTAGGTACTTCCCTTACTCCAGATCAGATAGTCTCTGATAAAATTCCAACTGGTTAAGCTCTGGTTAGACAGTTCCTCCTGAGTGTAGTCCTTGTGTAGAAGAATGGAAATGCTCTGTCATATTTTAAATGCTTCATTTTTTTCCTCCCCTGCTAGAAGCACAAGGAGATTTTTCTAGTATCTACTTGAGAAACTAGTAGAGCACCGGGAGGTAAGCCTCACAAAAATGTGCTCTCCCCACCTGATAACTGGGTCTATCTGGTGTTTTTTTGTTTGTTTGTTTTTTGTTTTTTTGTTTTTTGAGTTGGAGTCTCACTCTGTCACCCAGACTGGAGTGCAGTGGCCGCTCCCGACCACTGCAGCCTCAACCTGCTGGGCTCCGGCGATCCTTCCGCCTCAGCCTTCCAAGTAGCCGGAATTACAGGCATGCGCTACCACGCCGGCTGATTTTTTGATTTATTGTAGAGATGAGGTCTCGCTGCCCAGGCGGGTCTCGAACCCGCGGGCTCAGGCAATTCACTCACCTCAGCCTCCCAAAGGCACGGGATTACAGGCTGAGCCACCGAGCCCGGCTTATCTGGTGGTTTTGTCTTTCAGACGTGTTCACGCTGAGCCCCCAACAATTTGTCATTTACAATTCTGGTTTCCCTATCCACTAGCACTGGTTCCAGTGGAAGTTTCTGTTCTTCAATGTTGTCTTTGGTGAGTGTGATCTTATATTTTTGTTTCTCTGTCTCCTCAGTGCTAGAGGGAGCAATATACCCTGTATTCCTATAGATCTAAGAGTAGTTATTGATTTTTTGGTTTGTTCAGCTTTTAACATGTTGATGGAACAAAACAGCAATGTCCAAGCTTTTTACGTGCTGGACTGGAAAGCGAAAATTCAGCTTTTTTTGTTTATTTCCCTTTTTCTCTGTTCTGGCTGCAGTGTTTGGAGTACTTTCTTTTAAAGCCCGGATACCAGCATTGGTCATTTCCCCCTGTTCAATGTAAATAGTCAGGAGCCTCCAGACAGGGATGAAATCTCTTCCCTCACCTGAAACATAGTCCTGAAAAATTCTTTCACATGAAGAGTAAGTCATTATTATAAAGGAGAATCTCAGTTTTTTGTTTTTTGTTTTGTTTTTTTACAAAGATTACTCTTTCCATCATGCAGCCAGAGTCACAAATGAATCTATCCTGGATCTTTACTCTGAGAATCTAGGATAGTTTTTAGAGATAAAACCCACAAAAGTATAAAGGTCATCCTAAAACTGTGACCTTCAATACGTTCCCATTACTACACTAGTCTACATTCAGTGTTCAGCAATTTGTTAACATTATAATTTAAATGTTCCTATCATTTCACGGATCCTGTAAATCCTGCTCTAGTTAAGTAATCTCCATGGATGAATCGCTCTGGATATTCTGTTCCTTCGTATTTTAGAGTGGCAACTTGCCCTGCAACTTCAGTTATCTCATTGGTTCAATCAAAGTTATGAGATTTTGTTTATTTGGGTGTTTTTGTTATGAGAATGGGAGTGAAGAAATCCAACTTCTTTACATGTTAGAGTTGAGACTAAGGTCTCATTTTTTAAAAAGATAATTATTCATGATATACAGTTCTGCATTGGCAGTTTTTGTCTCTCTTAAGGCTTCATAAATATACCATTATAAAGATATTGGCCTAAAAATTTGATTAATTTTTTGTTTCCCAAATCAATAACTACACTGTGGGTAAAAAAAAAAATAAGACAAAGAAATGCTTCTTCATCATTTCTCACTAATTTATACAATTTTGAGTCCTCTATTCCTGCAAGTGCACATACAAATATTAGTTAATCAAATTAAATACCTTCTCCAGAGACCTAAGAAAAACTACCATTAAATTATGGAAACATCTAAATCTATGTATGCTGCAGCAAAATGTTTGGAAGTATAAGAAACATGGCAAAAAAAAAAAAAAAAAAAGAAGAAGAAGAAAGAAAAAACAAAAAGAAACAGGGGTCAAAGAATATTGGTTTCTCTGCCAATTGGCAGGAGGTGGCTTTGAGTGTCTGAGAGATCCAAGTAATTAGTGCAAAAGGGTAGAGTGATGTATAATTTACATTCAAATCCCTTAATCCCACAGTTCTTTATATGGGATTACCTTGTATATTCCTTGGACATCAGGGAGGGTTTTTCAGGCTCGAAAAGTTTTCTTCTGCTCTTCCTTTGTTTGGTCTTATTTTGAATAAACACTTTCTCTGATTCCTTACTTTATTAATAAAAATGTTTATTAATAACAGATTTTTGTCCCATAAAGTAGATACACTCTGGGTCATATTGAATGGCTTATAACTGTCAAGATGTCTTTTGGTAAATAGTGAAAAATGCCATGATTATGTTGATTTGTTTTTATGTTAATTCAAAATGGTAGAATAGCACCTTATGCTTCTTTTGTACCATGAGATAGTACAAAACCCATGCTTTATTTCATATTTTAATAACTCTATTTTTGGTCAGTGGTGCATCAAAAGGGCATAAACTAACAAAGTTACATGTTACTGTGCTTAATTCCATCTCAAAAAATGTGTATGCATGCATGTGTATTTATGTATGTAATTAAATGTTTTGAGATACCACAAATGTGTTGCATAGTTGCAATGATAGTCATAGTGATATTTATTGTTTATAATATAGTACAAGACCAGTAAAGTGCATGACATTCAAGAAATTAGGAGATACTTTATCCTCTCTGTCTCTCTTGATAGATGCCTTAGTTGGTTTTAGCAATAGTTAACATAAATAATAGAATCCCCATTTGACCTAGAGACTTCCAAAACCCTTTCTCTTTCAACCTTATAATATTGTCTCCTACTTTGCAGTATATTTTTAGATTTTTCTGTGTTGCTACTGTCTATCATCTATATCTATCTTTCTATCTACCTAATCTGTCATCTATCTATTTCAATATCTTTGAGGGATACAAATAATTTTTGATCTGGACTTTAAGAGTAACCACCATCCCACCTGTACACATTATACGAAATAGTTGATTTTTTTTTTTTTTGTCTTCCCTCACCTTTGCCCCTTCCAATTTTGAGTATCTAGTGTCCATTATACCATTCTCTATACCTTTGGTATATCCTTAGTTTAGCTCCCGCTTATAAGTGGAAACAGGTAGTGTCTGGTTTTCGGTTCCTGCATTAGTTTGCTTAGGAGGATCTCCAGTTCCATTCAAGTTGCTGCAAAAGACAGTATTTCATTATTATTGAATAATATTCCATAGTGTATATATACCACATTTTCATTATTCACTGACCAGTTGATGGTCATTTAGGTTGACTCCACATCTTTGCAATTGCAAATTGTGTGCAATGAACACAGGTGAAGGTATCTTTTTTATGTAAGGATCTCTGTTCTTGTGGGTAAATACCTGGAAGTGGACCTGTTCTTCTTTGAAGTTCTGCTAGATCAAATTGTAGATCAACTTTTCGTAGTTTGAGAAATCTCCATACCACTTTGCATAAGGTTAAACTAATTAAATAGTGTATAAGTGTTCCCTTTTCTCTGCAACTGTACCAGCATCTATTGTTTTTTGATTTTTAAATAATGTCCATTCTGACTAGTGTAAGGTGGTATCTCATTTGTGATTTTAATTTTCATTTCCCCAATGATGAGTGATGTTGAGCATTTATATATTTTATATATATTTATATATATATATATATATATATATATATATATATATATTATATATCTTCTTTTGATAAATGTCCGTTCAAGGTATTTGCCCCTTTTTAATGGGGATATTTGATTTTTTCTTTCTTATTTGTTTGAATTTTTTGTAGATTCTAGATATTAGTTCTTTGTCAGAAGTTTGGTTTGAGAATATCTTCTATTCTCTAGGTTGCATTTGCTCTGCTGTGTTTTTTTTCTCTCTTTTTTTCTTTTTTTTCCTTTTTTCTTTTTCTTTTTTTTTCTTTCTTTCTTTCCTTTCTTTCTTTCTTTCTTTCTTTTTTTTTTTTTTGCTGTCCATAAGCTTTTTAGTGCAATTAAGTCCTACTTGTTTATTTTTATTTTAGTTGCATTTGCCTTGGGGATTTTAGCCATAGATTCATTGCTTAGGCCAATGTCCAGAATATTTTTTCCTAGGTTATTTTTCTCGTATTTTTATGGTTTCAGGTATGACATTTGAGTTTTAATCCTTTTTGAGTTAATTTTTGTATATATAGAGAGATATGGATCAAGATTTGTTTTTCTGCTTGTAGCTAAGCAATTTTCCCAGCAGCATTTGTTAAATACAGTGTCTCTTCCCAGTATATGTTTTTGTCTGCTTTGTCAAAGATCAGTTGGTTGTAAGTATTTGAGTTTATTGCTGGATTCGTTTTTCTGTTCTATTGGTCCATGTGTCTGGTCTTGTACCAGTACTGTGTTGTTTTGGTTACTATAGCCTCATATTATAATTCGAAGTCAGGTAATGTGATGACTTCTGCTTTGTTCTTTTTGCTTAAGATTGGCTATTCTGGCTCTTTTTTGGTTCCATATGCATTTTAGGATTTTTTTCTAATTATGTGAAAAGTTATGTTGGTAGTTTTATAGGGGTTGCATTGAATCTGTGGATTACTTTGGGTAATATGGCGATTTTTAAAATTTTGATTCTTCCAACATGAGCATGAGCATGGGATGTTTTCCATTTGTTTCTATCCTCTAGTTACTTTCATCAGAGTTTTATAGTTCTCCTTGAAGAGATCTTTCGCCTTCTTGGTTAAATATATTCCAAGATGATTTAGCTTTTTGACTGCTATTGTAAATGCAATTGAGTTTTTTATTTTAGTCTCAGCTTGGTCACTGTTGTTGTATAGCAGTGCTACTGTTTTGTGTGTGTTTATTTTGTATTCTAAAACTTTATGAAATTCATTTATTAAGACAAGGAGTATTTTGACAAAGTCTTTAAGATTCTCTAGGTATAAGATCATATTGTTGACATGCAGAGATAAGTTGAATTCTCCTTTTTCAATTTGGATACCCTTTATTTATTTTTCTCTTGCCTGATTTGCTGTGGCTAAAACTTTCAGTACTACGCTGAATAGATGTAGCAAAGGTGGGAATCTTTGTTCCAGTTCTGAGGGGGAATGTGTTCACCTTTTCTTCATTCAGGATGACATTGTTTGTGGGTTTGATGTATATAGCTATTATTATTTTGTAAAATTTCCTTCTATGCCTGTTTTCTCTGAAGGTTTTTATTATGAAGGGGTGCTGGATTTTATCAAATGCTTTTTCTGTTTTTATTGGTGTGTTTTATGATTTTTGTTTTTAATTCTGTTTATGTAGTGGATCGTGTTTATTGCGTATATTGAATCACCTTGCATCCATGGATTAAAACCCACTTGGTCATGGTGTATTTTTATTTTTTTAATGTGCTGTTGAATTTAGTTTGCTAATATTTTGCTGAGGTTTTCTTTCTTCTGTAATGTCTCTATTTTCATTTCTGATTGCATTATTGAGTCTTCTTTCTTCATAATTAACTTAGCTAGTGGTCTATCAATTTTGATTATCTTTTCAAATAACCAATTTTTTGTTTCATTGATCCTTTGTATTTTTTATTTCAATTTCATTCAGTTCGGTGTAAGGTGAGTGCAGAGATGACGAGAGAGTGAGCTGGTCGTTAGGCAAAGAAGAAATGTATTAAAGGGAGACAAGAGGAGACTGGCTTCAAAGAGGCAGCACCCCTTTGTTTTTGTGGTCCCTTTTATACCCCTAGCCAGGGTCTGGTGGTCATATAGCACGCAGAGTCCTGAGAAAGCAGGGACTGGTGGTCACTTTGCCTCGAAGAAACAGTTTTGGGGTGATGGTTATACAACCTTGAGATACAATTCTTGAGAAAGCAGGTGTCACCCTTAAAAATGTCAGTAATAAAATTCTGTTAATGACCCAGCCTTAGGATGCAATCTTGAGAAAGCAGGTGTAGGCAGCAAAGGCAGTTAGTGAGAGAATGTTGTTAGGGTAGAGTGGCCAGTTACATGTCATTGAAACCTTACATTCCATTTATGAGCTTCACACAGTGAGTTATTTTTAAAATGGTCCCCTACCCCTTCCCCCATGTAAGCCCTATAATTTTGCTCTGATATTTGTTATTTCTTTTTTCTGTTAGCTTTGGATTTGGTTTGTTGGTGCTTTTCTATTTTCTCGAGGTATAATGCTACATTGTCAATATGAGTCTTTCTGTCTCATTTATGAAGACCTTAGATGTTATAAATTTTCCTCTGAGCACAGATTTGGCTATGTCTCAGAGGTTTTGATAACATGCTTTATTGCTGTCATTCATTTCAAGAAATTTTTAAATTTCCATCTTGATTTCATTGTTGACACAAGGATCATTCAGGAGCAGATTGTTTAGCTTCAGTGTTTTTGTTTGCTTTCATAGGTTCTTCTTGTAGTTAATATCTAGTTTGTTCTTCTGCTGTCTGAGAGGTTATTTGATATGATTTTGATTTTTTAAATTTATTAAGATGATTTGTGGTCTATCATGTGGTCTATCTTGAAGAACACTCCATGTGCTGATGAGAAAAAGGTATATTCTATAGTTTGGGGATAAAATATTCTGTAAATGTCTGTTAGTTCTATTTGTTCTGGAGTCCAGTTTAACTCCACTGCTTTTTTGTTGAATTGTCGCCTGGATATTCTGTCTATTGCTGACAATGGAGTATTGAAGTCTCCCACTAATATTGTTTTGCTGTGTATCTCTTTGTTTAGGTCGAGTAGAATTTGTTTGATAAACTGGGGGCTCTGGTATTAGGTGCATATATATTTAAAATTAGTATGTCCTTTCATTAGATTGATCCGTTTACCATTATATAATAGCCACCTTTGTCTTCTTTTCCTCTTTTAAATTTTAAGTCTGTTTTATCAGATACAAGAGTAGTACTCCAGCTCATTTTTATTTTACATTTGCATGGAATTTTTTCCCCACCCTTTTACCTAGAGTCTATAGCTCTCTTTGTGGGTTAATTGAATTTCTTGAGGGCAAAAAATATTTGAGCTATGTATTTTGTCCCATTCTGCCAGTCTATATCTTGTTATTGGGACATTGAGACCATTTATGTTCAGAATTAATGATATGCCAAGTACTATTCCATTCATCTTACTGGTTGTTATCTAGTTGCTTTATTTATTTTTATTTATTTATTTTTTTATTTATTTATTTATTTATTTATTTGATTGGGTTGGTGCTCCATAAGTCTTGTGAACTTTATGACTTCCAAAGTTTTTCAACTGGTGTGTTTTGACCTTTTGTTTCAGTATTTAGAACTTGTTTGAGTATTTCTTGTAGAGCTGGTCTAGTGGTAACAAATCGCCTCAATGTTTGCTTGTCTGCAAAGAACTTCATTTCTGCTGCATTTATGAAACTTACTTTTGCAGGATGCAAAATCCTTAGCTGACTGTTATTCTGTTTGAGGAGATTGAAGATAAAGCTTCAATCTCTTCGGGCTTATAAGGCTTCTAAGAAGTCTACTGGTAGTCGTATAGGTTTACCTTTGTAAGTTATTTGATGATTTTGTTTCACTGTTCTTAAAAATCTTTCTTCACATTAACTTTGCATAACCAGATTATTGTATGACTTGGGGATGTCCTTTTGGCAATGAATCTTGTGAGGGTTCTTCGGACTTCTTGTATTTGGTTATTTAGATCTCTGATAAGGCCAGGGTAATTTTCTCACATCATTCCCTCAAACAGGTTTTCCAAACCTATTGTTTTCTCTTCTTCCTCAGGGAACAGCTATGATTTTTAGGTTTGGACATTTTCCAAATCCCACATTTCTTGGAAACTCTGTTTTGTTCTCTTGATTCTTTCTTTCTTTATTATTATTTGATTGGGTTAATTAAAAAGCCTTGTCTTCAAGTTCTGAAGTTCTGAGATCCTTTCTCCTGTTTGTCCTAGACTACGGTAAAATCTTTCCACTACATTTAATATTTCCCTGAGTGATTCTTTCATTTCCAGAATTTCAGCTTTTTTTTCTCTAAGGTATATATCTCTTTGGAGAATTTTTCATTCTTGTCTCACATCATTTTTTAAATTTCTTTATGTTGGTTTTCAATTTTTTCCTGAATTTTATTGATCAATTTTATAATCAACCTTTTGAATTCTTTATCTGAAATTTCAAAAATTTCAAATTGGTTAGGGTTTGTTTCCAAAGAGTTGAAGTGGTCTTTTGGGGGATGTTGGAGAATACTGTTTTTTCATATTGTCAGAATTATTTTTTCTGATTTCTCATTTGGGTAGACTATTTCTTCTTATTTGAGGTTGGCAAGTCTGATGTTGGTACTATAGGGTTTCCTTGGTTGCATATCACTTTGGTGTGATGAATTTCTTAATTGTTAGCTACAGCAGTCCTGTACAGGGTACCTGCATTGGTTCACAATATCCTGGTGGACACAGTGACTTGGAAAGTGATGTTAGCTAGGTTTGGGAATTAGGCCTTCCTCAAAGCTGATGTATTGGGCTGTACTGTTGAACCCCAGCCAGGAGGTGATGCTGTGGGGAAAAGTCAGCTGTGGTGGCAGCTGTAGAGTTTCTCCTTGACAAGTGTTATGCCAAGAAAATGCCCAGCCAGTCTAGGTTGAGAGCAGGACCCTGGGGATTTCACAATTCTCTACCTGTTTTGAGACTTTAAGGAGAGTGCAAGGGAAAGGACTTGAAGTATTCCACAAGTGTGAGCTTTTGGCCATCCCAGTGGTGATTTGCCTGGAGTCCCAAACCATTGGAGTAATGCTGTTGTGCAGTGCAGGCACAGAAGAGTTTATACAGGAAGTGAGGTTGTTATGACAACACATCCTACCTGGCTCCCATCCTGGCCTTATGCAATCTGTAGTCTGAATGTCAAGGTGCAGCTTTCCTCAGGGTCTCAAGTGTTCTCAAGGCAGCTAAAAATGCATTGTAATCTTTTAAAACTTTTAAAATCAGTCTGTGAACCTTTTTTTTTTTTCCTAATTGGGGTATCACTCTGTTATGCAGGCTGCAGTACACTGGCACAATCATGGCTTACTACAGACTCCAACTCCTGGGCTCAAGTAATCTTTCCTCCTCAACCTCCCAAGTAGCCGAGACTACAAGCATGTACCACACCCACGTAACTTTATTTTTTAAAGAGATAATGTTTCACTATGCTGCCCAATATGGTAACAAGCAATCCTCCCACCTCTCAAAGTGCTGGCACTACAGACATGACCTACTGTGTTCATCCAGGCTATGAAATTCTTAATTAACAGGATTAAATATACAGAGGGACTCATTAGACATCAACCATTTTTTTACCAGAAGAAATTCTCAAAATATCAAAAAGCTATTTAAGAAAATATCCTGAATTCTTTTATTGTCTACTTCCAGAAGAAAAACATCAAATCATTTCAAGTCAATTATATTAAAGTTTTAGAACGAAATAATTTTATGCCATATTTGAAAAACAAAATAGGGAATCTGATGTTTGATATGATATGTTTTATCCACGCTTTTAAAAACTTAATTTAATTTTTAATTTTTAAAATATTTTATTTTAAATATGTGGGGTACAATTCAGGGTTAGGCATACAAATGTTCAATACTCATTTACCTTTGTTGATGAGTACTCCCCACTCCACCCTGCCCCTGGCAGATTCTCACTGCTGCCAATCCCGCCCTTGCCCTCCTCTGGCAGTTTCCCACCACTGCCACTTTTTTCTTATAGTATTACAATAATTGTTCAAAGTCTGCTTATGAGTGAGATCATGTGATACTCAGTTCTTTGTTTCTGTGATAGGTCACTCAGTATTATATATTCTAACTCTATCCAGGTTGCTGCGAAGTTCTTAATTTTGTCCTTTGTTATGACTGTGTAATATTCCATCATGTATATGTACCACATCTTTTGGTGGGCAGCACGGTTGATTCTATAATTTTGCTATTGTGAGCGACGCTGCAATAAACATACATGTGCAGGTATCTTTTTCATAGAGTGATTTGAGTTCCTCCAGGCATATTCCCAGTATAGGAAATGCAGGAGAGTATGAAAGGTTGATTTTTAGATCTTTTAGGAATCACCACACTGTTTTTCACAGAGTCTGTACTAGTTTACACTCCCATCAACAGTGTGGAAGTGTTCCCTTTTCCCTGAATCCTCTCCAACATCTATTGTTTTTGGAGTTATTGATGATGGCCCTCCTGACTAGAGTTAGGAGGTACCTCAGTGTGGTATGTATGTATGTATATATTATGCTTTATTTTAAGGTGTGAGATAAAATTCAGGGTTAGGTATTCAAATGTTCATTATGAAGAAACCCTTGTTGATGAGGTGTGCCCCTCCCTCTCCATGCAGGTTCCCTCAACTACCAATCTCATCCACCCTCCCCTAGCAGGTTCTCACTACTGCCAATCCCTTTCTTATAGTATTTTGATAGTTGTTCAAGGTCTACTTATGAGTGAGAACATATGGTACTCTGTTCTTTGTTTCTGTGACAGATCACTGAGTATGATAGACTCTAAATCCATCCAATTTGCTGCGAAGTCCATATGTTTGTCCTTATTTATGGCTACATAATATTCCATTGTGTATATATATATACCACGTTTTAAAAATCCAGTCCAGCTTCAATGGACAGCATGGTTGGTTCCATGTTTTTGCTATTGTGAATAGAGCTGCAACAAACGTGTGTGCAGGTATCTTTTTGATGGAATGACTTGAGTTCCTCTGGGTGTATTCCTAATAGGAGGATTGCTGGGTCATATGGAAGGTCAATTTCTAGTTCTTTCAGAAGTCACTACACTGTCTTCCAAAGAGGTTGCACTAGTTTGCATTCCCACCAACAGTGTATATGTGTTCCTTTTTCTCTGCATCCTCACCAGTATCTGCTGTTGTTTGTTTTATTAATGATGGCCATTCTTACAGGGGTTAGGTGGTATCTCAATATGATTTTGATTTGCTTTTCTCTGATGATGAGTGAGGTTGAGTATGTCTTTATGTATCTGTTGGTTGCCCATATATCTCCTTTTAAGAAGTATCTATTCATGTCTTTTGCCTACTTTTTAAAGGGGCTGTTTTTGTTTTTTTCTTTTAGCCTGTTTGAGATCCTTGTAGATCTTAGATGTTAAGCCATTGTCAGACATACAGTTGACAAATATTTTTTTTTTCCATTCTGTGGGCTATCTCTCCACTCTCTTGTTGGTTTCTTTTGCTTTGCAGAAGCGTTGTCATTTTGATGAGGTCCCACTAATCTATCTTATCTCTTATGGTATGGACACTTGGGGTTTTGATCAGGTATTGGTTTCCAGTTCCAATTTTCATAAGGGTGTCTCCTGCATTTTTCTAAGATTCTTATAGTTTGAGGTTTTACTTTTAGATCTTTGATCCATTTACAGTTAATTTTTGAGTATGGTGATAGGTAGGGGTCCTGTTTCAATCTTCTGCATGCGATTAGCCAGTTTTCTCAGCACAATTTACTGAGTAGGTTCTCCTCTTCTCTGTGGTTGCTGTTGGAGACTTTGTAAAAAATAAGTTGGTTGAGAAATTGAGGCTTTGCTTCCAGAATCTCTATTCTGTTCCATTGGTCCTTATGCCTGTTCTTGTACCAAAAGCAGGATGTTTTGATTATTGTAGCCTTATAGAAAAGTTTGAAGCTCGAAGTGCTATACCGCCTGCTTTATTTCCTATGCTAAGGATTGTTTTGGCTATTCATGGATGTTTATGTTTCCATATGAATTTCTGTATTGTCATTTCTAGTTCTGAGAAGAATGATGTTGGTCATTTAATGGGTATTGTGTTGAATCTGTAGATTTGCCTTTAGTAGAATGGACATCTTAATGTTGATTCTTTCTAACCATGAGAATTGAATATTTTTCTGTTTGTTTGTGTCTTCTTGGATTTCTTTGAGCAGTGTTTTGTAGTTTTCATTGTAAACGTCTTTTATTTCTCTGTTTAAGAAGATGCCGAGGTATTTCATTTGTGTGTGTGTGTGTGTGTGTGTGTGTGTGTGTGTGTGTGTGTGTCTATTGTGAATGGGATTGTGCTTTTTATTTCTCTGCCTGCTTGTTTTTGGTGTATAAAAATGCAGCTGTCTTTTGCACATCTGTTTTGTACTCCAAAACTTTTCCAAAGTCCTTTATCAGTGCAAGCAGGATTTTGACAGATTATCTTGAATTTTCAAGGTATAGGATCATATCATCAACAAAGAGGGATAACTTGACTTCCTCTTTTCCTATTTGTATACCCCCGATCCCCTTATCTTGTCTAATTTTTCTTGCTAGGACTTGGAACACAATATTGAAAAAGAGGCGTAAGAGTGGGCAGTCTTGTCTTGTTCCAGTTTTTAGGAGAAATGTTTACAGTTTCTGTCCGCTTAGCAATATGTTAGCTGTGGGTTTATTGTAGATGACCCTTACTATTTTGAGGTATGTTCCTTCTATTCCGTGTTTGAGGAAAGGGACGCTGGATTTTATAAAAAGCTTTTTCTGGTTCTAATGATATAATTGTGTAGT